>OX637899.1:8253868-8276363 GCA_951802675.2 Boloria euphrosyne | reverse complement strand
CTAACCTAACCTAACCTAACCTAACCTAACCTAACCTAACCTAACCTAACCTAACCTAACCTAACCTAACCTAACCTAACCTAACCTAACCTAACCTAACCTAACCTAACCTAACCTAACCTAACCTAACCTAACCTAACCTAACCTAACCTAACCTAACCTAACCTAACCTAACCTAACCTAACCTAACCTAACCTAACCTAACCTAACCTAACCTAACCTAACCTAACCTAACCTAACCTAACCTAACCTAACCTAACCTAACCTAACCTAACCTAACCTAACCTAACCTAACCTAACCTAACCTAACCTAACCTAACCTAACCTAACCTAACCTAACCTAACCTAACCTAACCTAACCTAACCTAACCTAACCTAACCTAACCTAACCTAACCTAACCTAACCTAACCTAACCTAACCTAACCTAACCTAACCTAACCTAACCTAACCTAACCTAACCTAACCTAACCTAACCTAACCTAACCTAACCTAACCTAACCTAACCTAACCTAACCTAACCTAACCTAACCTAACCTAACCTAACCTAACCTAACCTAACCTAACCTAACCTAACCTAACCTAACCTAACCTAACCTAACCTAACCTAACCTAACCTAACCTAACCTAACCTAACCTAACCTAACCTAACCTAACCTAACCTAACCTAACCTAACCTAACCTAACCTAACCTAACCTAACCTAACCTAACCTAACCTAACCTAACCTAACCTAACCTAACCTAACCTAACCTAACCTAACCTAACCTAACCTAACCTAACCTAACCTAACCTAACCTAACCTAACCTAACCTAACCTAACCTAACCTAACCTAACCTAACCTAACCTAACCTAACCTAACCTAACCTAACCTAACCTAACCTAACCTAACCTAACCTAACCTAACCTAACCTAACCTAACCTAACCTAACCTAACCTAACCTAACCTAACCTAACCTAACCTAACCTAACCTAACCTAACCTAACCTAACCTAACCTAACCTAACCTAACCTAACCTAACCTAACCTAACCTAACCTAACCTAACCTAACCTAACCTAACCTAACCTAACCTAACCTAACCTAACCTAACCTAACCTAACCTAACCTAACCTAACCTAACCTAACCTAACCTAACCTAACCTAACCTAACCTAACCTAACCTAACCTAACCTAACCTAACCTAACCTAACCTAACCTAACCTAACCTAACCTAACCTAACCTAACCTAACCTAACCTAACCTAACCTAACCTAACCTAACCTAACCTAACCTAACCTAACCTAACCTAACCTAACCTAACCTAACCTAACCTAACCTAACCTAACCTAACCTAACCTAACCTAACCTAACCTAACCTAACCTAACCTAACCTAACCTAACCTAACCTAACCTAACCTAACCTAACCTAACCTAACCTAACCTAACCTAACCTAACCTAACCTAACCTAACCTAACCTAACCTAACCTAACCTAACCTAACCTAACCTAACCTAACCTAACCTAACCTAACCTAACCTAACCTAACCTAACCTAACCTAACCTAACCTAACCTAACCTAACCTAACCTAACCTAACCTAACCTAACCTAACCTAACCTAACCTAACCTAACCTAACCTAACCTAACCTAACCTAACCTAACCTAACCTAACCTAACCTAACCTAACCTAACCTAACCTAACCTAACCTAACCTAACCTAACCTAACCTAACCTAACCTAACCTAACCTAACCTAACCTAACCTAACCTAACCTAACCTAACCTAACCTAACCTAACCTAACCTAACCTAACCTAACCTAACCTAACCTAACCTAACCTAACCTAACCTAACCTAACCTAACCTAACCTAACCTAACCTAACCTAACCTAACCTAACCTAACCTAACCTAACCTAACCTAACCTAACCTAACCTAACCTAACCTAACCTAACCTAACCTAACCTAACCTAACCTAACCTAACCTAACCTAACCTAACCTAACCTAACCTAACCTAACCTAACCTAACCTAACCTAACCTAACCTAACCTAACCTAACCTAACCTAACCTAACCTAACCTAACCTAACCTAACCTAACCTAACCTAACCTAACCTAACCTAACCTAACCTAACCTAACCTAACCTAACCTAACCTAACCTAACCTAACCTAACCTAACCTAACCTAACCTAACCTAACCTAACCTAACCTAACCTAACCTAACCTAACCTAACCTAACCTAACCTAACCTAACCTAACCTAACCTAACCTAACCTAACCTAACCTAACCTAACCTAACCTAACCTAACCTAACCTAACCTAACCTAACCTAACCTAACCTAACCTAACCTAACCTAACCTAACCTAACCTAACCTAACCTAACCTAACCTAACCTAACCTAACCTAACCTAACCTAACCTAACCTAACCTAACCTAACCTAACCTAACCTAACCTAACCTAACCTAACCTAACCTAACCTAACCTAACCTAACCTAACCTAACCTAACCTAACCTAACCTAACCTAACCTAACCTAACCTAACCTAACCTAACCTAACCTAACCTAACCTAACCTAACCTAACCTAACCTAACCTAACCTAACCTAACCTAACCTAACCTAACCTAACCTAACCTAACCTAACCTAACCTAACCTAACCTAACCTAACCTAACCTAACCTAACCTAACCTAACCTAACCTAACCTAACCTAACCTAACCTAACCTAACCTAACCTAACCTAACCTAACCTAACCTAACCTAACCTAACCTAACCTAACCTAACCTAACCTAACCTAACCTAACCTAACCTAACCTAACCTAACCTAACCTAACCTAACCTAACCTAACCTAACCTAACCTAACCTAACCTAACCTAACCTAACCTAACCTAACCTAACCTAACCTAACCTAACCTAACCTAACCTAACCTAACCTAACCTAACCTAACCTAACCTAACCTAACCTAACCTAACCTAACCTAACCTAACCTAACCTAACCTAACCTAACCTAACCTAACCTAACCTAACCTAACCTAACCTAACCTAACCTAACCTAACCTAACCTAACCTAACCTAACCTAACCTAACCTAACCTAACCTAACCTAACCTAACCTAACCTAACCTAACCTAACCTAACCTAACCTAACCTAACCTAACCTAACCTAACCTAACCTAACCTAACCTAACCTAACCTAACCTAACCTAACCTAACCTAACCTAACCTAACCTAACCTAACCTAACCTAACCTAACCTAACCTAACCTAACCTAACCTAACCTAACCTAACCTAACCTAACCTAACCTAACCTAACCTAACCTAACCTAACCTAACCTAACCTAACCTAACCTAACCTAACCTAACCTAACCTAACCTAACCTAACCTAACCTAACCTAACCTAACCTAACCTAACCTAACCTAACCTAACCTAACCTAACCTAACCTAACCTAACCTAACCTAACCTAACCTAACCTAACCTAACCTAACCTAACCTAACCTAACCTAACCTAACCTAACCTAACCTAACCTAACCTAACCTAACCTAACCTAACCTAACCTAACCTAACCTAACCTAACCTAACCTAACCTAACCTAACCTAACCTAACCTAACCTAACCTAACCTAACCTAACCTAACCTAACCTAACCTAACCTAACCTAACCTAACCTAACCTAACCTAACCTAACCTAACCTAACCTAACCTAACCTAACCTAACCTAACCTAACCTAACCTAACCTAACCTAACCTAACCTAACCTAACCTAACCTAACCTAACCTAACCTAACCTAACCTAACCTAACCTAACCTAACCTAACCTAACCTAACCTAACCTAACCTAACCTAACCTAACCTAACCTAACCTAACCTAACCTAACCTAACCTAACCTAACCTAACCTAACCTAACCTAACCTAACCTAACCTAACCTAACCTAACCTAACCTAACCTAACCTAACCTAACCTAACCTAACCTAACCTAACCTAACCTAACCTAACCTAACCTAACCTAACCTAACCTAACCTAACCTAACCTAACCTAACCTAACCTAACCTAACCTAACCTAACCTAACCTAACCTAACCTAACCTAACCTAACCTAACCTAACCTAACCTAACCTAACCTAACCTAACCTAACCTAACCTAACCTAACCTAACCTAACCTAACCTAACCTAACCTAACCTAACCTAACCTAACCTAACCTAACCTAACCTAACCTAACCTAACCTAACCTAACCTAACCTAACCTAACCTAACCTAACCTAACCTAACCTAACCTAACCTAACCTAACCTAACCTAACCTAACCTAACCTAACCTAACCTAACCTAACCTAACCTAACCTAACCTAACCTAACCTAACCTAACCTAACCTAACCTAACCTAACCTAACCTAACCTAACCTAACCTAACCTAACCTAACCTAACCTAACCTAACCTAACCTAACCTAACCTAACCTAACCTAACCTAACCTAACCTAACCTAACCTAACCTAACCTAACCTAACCTAACCTAACCTAACCTAACCTAACCTAACCTAACCTAACCTAACCTAACCTAACCTAACCTAACCTAACCTAACCTAACCTAACCTAACCTAACCTAACCTAACCTAACCTAACCTAACCTAACCTAACCTAACCTAACCTAACCTAACCTAACCTAACCTAACCTAACCTAACCTAACCTAACCTAACCTAACCTCTAACCTAACCTAACCTAACCTAACCTAACCTAACCTAACCTAACCTAACCTAACCTAACCTAACCTAACCTAACCTAACCTAACCTAACCTAACCTAACCTAACCTAACCTAACCTAACCTAACCTAACCTAACCTAACCTAACCTAACCTAACCTAACCTAACCTAACCTAACCTAACCTAACCTAACCTAACCTAACCTAACCTAACCTAACCTAACCTAACCTAACCTAACCTAACCTAACCTAACCTAACCTAACCTAACCTAACCTAACCTAACCTAACCTAACCTAACCTAACCTAACCTAACCTAACCTAACCTAACCTAACCTAACCTAACCTAACCTAACCTAACCTAACCTAACCTAACCTAACCTAACCTAACCTAACCTAACCTAACCTAACCTAACCTAACCTAACCTAACCTAACCTAACCTAACCTAACCTAACCTAACCTAACCTAACCTAACCTAACCTAACCTAACCTAACCTAACCTAACCTAACCTAACCTAACCTAACCTAACCTAACCTAACCTAACCTAACCTAACCTAACCTAACCTAACCTAACCTAACCTAACCTAACCTAACCTAACCTAACCTAACCTAACCTAACCTAACCTAACCTAACCTAACCTAACCTAACCTAACCTAACCTAACCTAACCTAACCTAACCTAACCTAACCTAACCTAACCTAACCTAACCTAACCTAACCTAACCTAACCTAACCTAACCTAACCTAACCTAACCTAACCTAACCTAACCTAACCTAACCTAACCTAACCTAACCTAACCTAACCTAACCTAACCTAACCTAACCTAACCTAACCTAACCTAACCTAACCTAACCTAACCTAACCTAACCTAACCTAACCTAACCTAACCTAACCTAACCTAACCTAACCTAACCTAACCTAACCTAACCTAACCTAACCTAACCTAACCTAACCTAACCTAACCTAACCTAACCTAACCTAACCTAACCTAACCTAACCTAACCTAACCTAACCTAACCTAACCTAACCTAACCTAACCTAACCTAACCTAACCTAACCTAACCTAACCTAACCTAACCTAACCTAACCTAACCTAACCTAACCTAACCTAACCTAACCTAACCTAACCTAACCTAACCTAACCTAACCTAACCTAACCTAACCTAACCTAACCTAACCTAACCTAACCTAACCTAACCTAACCTAACCTAACCTAACCTAACCTAACCTAACCTAACCTAACCTAACCTAACCTAACCTAACCTAACCTAACCTAACCTAACCTAACCTAACCTAACCTAACCTAACCTAACCTAACCTAACCTAACCTAACCTAACCTAACCTAACCTAACCTAACCTAACCTAACCTAACCTAACCTAACCTAACCTAACCTAACCTAACCTAACCTAACCTAACCTAACCTAACCTAACCTAACCTAACCTAACCTAACCTAACCTAACCTAACCTAACCTAACCTAACCTAACCTAACCTAACCTAACCTAACCTAACCTAACCTAACCTAACCTAACCTAACCTAACCTAACCTAACCTAACCTAACCTAACCTAACCTAACCTAACCTAACCTAACCTAACCTAACCTAACCTAACCTAACCTAACCTAACCTAACCTAACCTAACCTAACCTAACCTAACCTAACCTAACCTAACCTAACCTAACCTAACCTAACCTAACCTAACCTAACCTAACCTAACCTAACCTAACCTAACCTAACCTAACCTAACCTAACCTAACCTAACCTAACCTAACCTAACCTAACCTAACCTAACCTAACCTAACCTAACCTAACCTAACCTAACCTAACCTAACCTAACCTAACCTAACCTAACCTAACCTAACCTAACCTAACCTAACCTAACCTAACCTAACCTAACCTAACCTAACCTAACCTAACCTAACCTAACCTAACCTAACCTAACCTAACCTAACCTAACCTAACCTAACCTAACCTAACCTAACCTAACCTAACCTAACCTAACCTAACCTAACCTAACCTAACCTAACCTAACCTAACCTAACCTAACCTAACCTAACCTAACCTAACCTAACCTAACCTAACCTAACCTAACCTAACCTAACCTAACCTAACCTAACCTAACCTAACCTAACCTAACCTAACCTAACCTAACCTAACCTAACCTAACCTAACCTAACCTAACCTAACCTAACCTAACCTAACCTAACCTAACCTAACCTAACCTAACCTAACCTAACCTAACCTAACCTAACCTAACCTAACCTAACCTAACCTAACCTAACCTAACCTAACCTAACCTAACCTAACCTAACCTAACCTAACCTAACCTAACCTAACCTAACCTAACCTAACCTAACCTAACCTAACCTAACCTAACCTAACCTAACCTAACCTAACCTAACCTAACCTAACCTAACCTAACCTAACCTAACCTAACCTAACCTAACCTAACCTAACCTAACCTAACCTAACCTAACCTAACCTAACCTAACCTAACCTAACCTAACCTAACCTAACCTAACCTAACCTAACCTAACCTAACCTAACCTAACCTAACCTAACCTAACCTAACCTAACCTAACCTAACCTAACCTAACCTAACCTAACCTAACCTAACCTAACCTAACCTAACCTAACCTAACCTAACCTAACCTAACCTAACCTAACCTAACCTAACCTAACCTAACCTAACCTAACCTAACCTAACCTAACCTAACCTAACCTAACCTAACCTAACCTAACCTAACCTAACCTAACCTAACCTAACCTAACCTAACCTAACCTAACCTAACCTAACCTAACCTAACCTAACCTAACCTAACCTAACCTAACCTAACCTAACCTAACCTAACCTAACCTAACCTAACCTAACCTAACCTAACCTAACCTAACCTAACCTAACCTAACCTAACCTAACCTAACCTAACCTAACCTAACCTAACCTAACCTAACCTAACCTAACCTAACCTAACCTAACCTAACCTAACCTAACCTAACCTAACCTAACCTAACCTAACCTAACCTAACCTAACCTAACCTAACCTAACCTAACCTAACCTAACCTAACCTAACCTAACCTAACCTAACCTAACCTAACCTAACCTAACCTAACCTAACCTAACCTAACCTAACCTAACCTAACCTAACCTAACCTAACCTAACCTAACCTAACCTAACCTAACCTAACCTAACCTAACCTAACCTAACCTAACCTAACCTAACCTAACCTAACCTAACCTAACCTAACCTAACCTAACCTAACCTAACCTAACCTAACCTAACCTAACCTAACCTAACCTAACCTAACCTAACCTAACCTAACCTAACCTAACCTAACCTAACCTAACCTAACCTAACCTAACCTAACCTAACCTAACCTAACCTAACCTAACCTAACCTAACCTAACCTAACCTAACCTAACCTAACCTAACCTAACCTAACCTAACCTAACCTAACCTAACCTAACCTAACCTAACCTAACCTAACCTAACCTAACCTAACCTAACCTAACCTAACCTAACCTAACCTAACCTAACCTAACCTAACCTAACCTAACCTAACCTAACCTAACCTAACCTAACCTAACCTAACCTAACCTAACCTAACCTAACCTAACCTAACCTAACCTAACCTAACCTAACCTAACCTAACCTAACCTAACCTAACCTAACCTAACCTAACCTAACCTAACCTAACCTAACCTAACCTAACCTAACCTAACCTAACCTAACCTAACCTAACCTAACCTAACCTAACCTAACCTAACCTAACCTAACCTAACCTAACCTAACCTAACCTAACCTAACCTAACCTAACCTAACCTAACCTAACCTAACCTAACCTAACCTAACCTAACCTAACCTAACCTAACCTAACCTAACCTAACCTAACCTAACCTAACCTAACCTAACCTAACCTAACCTAACCTAACCTAACCTAACCTAACCTAACCTAACCTAACCTAACCTAACCTAACCTAACCTAACCTAACCTAACCTAACCTAACCTAACCTAACCTAACCTAACCTAACCTAACCTAACCTAACCTAACCTAACCTAACCTAACCTAACCTAACCTAACCTAACCTAACCTAACCTAACCTAACCTAACCTAACCTAACCTAACCTAACCTAACCTAACCTAACCTAACCTAACCTAACCTAACCTAACCTAACCTAACCTAACCTAACCTAACCTAACCTAACCTAACCTAACCTAACCTAACCTAACCTAACCTAACCTAACCTAACCTAACCTAACCTAACCTAACCTAACCTAACCTAACCTAACCTAACCTAACCTAACCTAACCTAACCTAACCTAACCTAACCTAACCTAACCTAACCTAACCTAACCTAACCTAACCTAACCTAACCTAACCTAACCTAACCTAACCTAACCTAACCTAACCTAACCTAACCTAACCTAACCTAACCTAACCTAACCTAACCTAACCTAACCTAACCTAACCTAACCTAACCTAACCTAACCTAACCTAACCTAACCTAACCTAACCTAACCTAACCTAACCTAACCTAACCTAACCTAACCTAACCTAACCTAACCTAACCTAACCTAACCTAACCTAACCTAACCTAACCTAACCTAACCTAACCTAACCTAACCTAACCTAACCTAACCTAACCTAACCTAACCTAACCTAACCTAACCTAACCTAACCTAACCTAACCTAACCTAACCTAACCTAACCTAACCTAACCTAACCTAACCTAACCTAACCTAACCTAACCTAACCTAACCTAACCTAACCTAACCTAACCTAACCTAACCTAACCTAACCTAACCTAACCTAACCTAACCTAACCTAACCTAACCTAACCTAACCTAACCTAACCTAACCTAACCTAACCTAACCTAACCTAACCTAACCTAACCTAACCTAACCTAACCTAACCTAACCTAACCTAACCTAACCTAACCTAACCTAACCTAACCTAACCTAACCTAACCTAACCTAACCTAACCTAACCTAACCTAACCTAACCTAACCTAACCTAACCTAACCTAACCTAACCTAACCTAACCTAACCTAACCTAACCTAACATAACCTAACCTAACCTAACCTAACCTAACCTAACCTAACCTAACCTAACCTAACCTAACCTAACCTAACCTAACCTAACCTAACCTAACCTAACCTAACCTAACCTAACCTAACCTAACCTAACCTAACCTAACCTAACCTAACCTAACCTAACCTAACCTAACCTAACCTAACCTAACCTAACCTAACCTAACCTAACCTAACCTAACCTAACCTAACCTAACCTAACCTAACCTAACCTAACCTAACCTAACCTAACCTAACCTAACCTAACCTAACCTAACCTAACCTAACCTAACCTAACCTAACCTAACCTAACCTAACCTAACCTAACCTAACCTAACCTAACCTAACCTAACCTAACCTAACCTAACCTAACCTAACCTAACCTAACCTAACCTAACCTAACCTAACCTAACCTAACCTAACCTAACCTAACCTAACCTAACCTAACCTAACCTAACCTAACCTAACCTAACCTAACCTAACCTAACCTAACCTAACCTAACCTAACCTAACCTAACCTAACCTAACCTAACCTAACCTAACCTAACCTAACCTAACCTAACCTAACCTAACCTAACCTAACCTAACCTAACCTAACCTAACCTAACCTAACCTAACCTAACCTAACCTAACCTAACCTAACCTAACCTAACCTAACCTAACCTAACCTAACCTAACCTAACCTAACCTAACCTAACCTAACCTAACCTAACCTAACCTAACCTAACCTAACCTAACCTAACCTAACCTAACCTAACCTAACCTAACCTAACCTAACCTAACCTAACCTAACCTAACCTAACCTAACCTAACCTAACCTAACCTAACCTAACCTAACCTAACCTAACCTAACCTAACCTAACCTAACCTAACCTAACCTAACCTAACCTAACCTAACCTAACCTAACCTAACCTAACCTAACCTAACCTAACCTAACCTAACCTAACCTAACCTAACCTAACCTAACCTAACCTAACCTAACCTAACCTAACCTAACCTAACCTAACCTAACCTAACCTAACCTAACCTAACCTAACCTAACCTAACCTAACCTAACCTAACCTAACCTAACCTAACCTAACCTAACCTAACCTAACCTAACCTAACCTAACCTAACCTAACCTAACCTAACCTAACCTAACCTAACCTAACCTAACCTAACCTAACCTAACCTAACCTAACCTAACCTAACCTAACCTAACCTAACCTAACCTAACCTAACCTAACCTAACCTAACCTAACCTAACCTAACCTAACCTAACCTAACCTAACCTAACCTAACCTAACCTAACCTAACCTAACCTAACCTAACCTAACCTAACCTAACCTAACCTAACCTAACCTAACCTAACCTAACCTAACCTAACCTAACCTAACCTAACCTAACCTAACCTAACCTAACCTAACCTAACCTAACCTAACCTAACCTAACCTAACCTAACCTAACCTAACCTAACCTAACCTAACCTAACCTAACCTAACCTAACCTAACCTAACCTAACCTAACCTAACCTAACCTAACCTAACCTAACCTAACCTAACCTAACCTAACCTAACCTAACCTAACCTAACCTAACCTAACCTAACCTAACCTAACCTAACCTAACCTAACCTAACCTAACCTAACCTAACCTAACCTAACCTAACCTAACCTAACCTAACCTAACCTAACCTAACCTAACCTAACCTAACCTAACCTAACCTAACCTAACCTAACCTAACCTAACCTAACCTAACCTAACCTAACCTAACCTAACCTAACCTAACCTAACCTAACCTAACCTAACCTAACCTAACCTAACCTAACCTAACCTAACCTAACCTAACCTAACCTAACCTAACCTAACCTAACCTAACCTAACCTAACCTAACCTAACCTAACCTAACCTAACCTAACCTAACCTAACCTAACCTAACCTAACCTAACCTAACCTAACCTAACCTAACCTAACCTAACCTAACCTAACCTAACCTAACCTAACCTAACCTAACCTAACCTAACCTAACCTAACCTAACCTAACCTAACCTAACCTAACCTAACCTAACCTAACCTAACCTAACCTAACCTAACCTAACCTAACCTAACCTAACCTAACCTAACCTAACCTAACCTAACCTAACCTAACCTAACCTAACCTAACCTAACCTAACCTAACCTAACCTAACCTAACCTAACCTAACCTAACCTAACCTAACCTAACCTAACCTAACCTAACCTAACCTAACCTAACCTAACCTAACCTAACCTAACCTAACCTAACCTAACCTAACCTAACCTAACCTAACCTAACCTAACCTAACCTAACCTAACCTAACCTAACCTAACCTAACCTAACCTAACCTAACCTAACCTAACCTAACCTAACCTAACCTAACCTAACCTAACCTAACCTAACCTAACCTAACCTAACCTAACCTAACCTAACCTAACCTAACCTAACCTAACCTAACCTAACCTAACCTAACCTAACCTAACCTAACCTAACCTAACCTAACCTAACCTAACCTAACCTAACCTAACCTAACCTAACCTAACCTAACCTAACCTAACCTAACCTAACCTAACCTAACCTAACCTAACCTAACCTAACCTAACCTAACCTAACCTAACCTAACCTAACCTAACCTAACCTAACCTAACCTAACCTAACCTAACCTAACCTAACCTAACCTAACCTAACCTAACCTAACCTAACCTAACCTAACCTAACCTAACCTAACCTAACCTAACCTAACCTAACCTAACCTAACCTAACCTAACCTAACCTAACCTAACCTAACCTAACCTAACCTAACCTAACCTAACCTAACCTAACCTAACCTAACCTAACCTAACCTAACCTAACCTAACCTAACCTAACCTAACCTAACCTAACCTAACCTAACCTAACCTAACCTAACCTAACCTAACCTAACCTAACCTAACCTAACCTAACCTAACCTAACCTAACCTAACCTAACCTAACCTAACCTAACCTAACCTAACCTAACCTAACCTAACCTAACCTAACCTAACCTAACCTAACCTAACCTAACCTAACCTAACCTAACCTAACCTAACCTAACCTAACCTAACCTAACCTAACCTAACCTAACCTAACCTAACCTAACCTAACCTAACCTAACCTAACCTAACCTAACCTAACCTAACCTAACCTAACCTAACCTAACCTAACCTAACCTAACCTAACCTAACCTAACCTAACCTAACCTAACCTAACCTAACCTAACCTAACCTAACCTAACCTAACCTAACCTAACCTAACCTAACCTAACCTAACCTAACCTAACCTAACCTAACCTAACCTAACCTAACCTAACCTAACCTAACCTAACCTAACCTAACCTAACCTAACCTAACCTAACCTAACCTAACCTAACCTAACCTAACCTAACCTAACCTAACCTAACCTAACCTAACCTAACCTAACCTAACCTAACCTAACCTAACCTAACCTAACCTAACCTAACCTAACCTAACCTAACCTAACCTAACCTAACCTAACCTAACCTAACCTAACCTAACCTAACCTAACCTAACCTAACCTAACCTAACCTAACCTAACCTAACCTAACCTAACCTAACCTAACCTAACCTAACCTAACCTAACCTAACCTAACCTAACCTAACCTAACCTAACCTAACCTAACCTAACCTAACCTAACCTAACCTAACCTAACCTAACCTAACCTAACCTAACCTAACCTAACCTAACCTAACCTAACCTAACCTAACCTAACCTAACCTAACCTAACCTAACCTAACCTAACCTAACCTAACCTAACCTAACCTAACCTAACCTAACCTAACCTAACCTAACCTAACCTAACCTAACCTAACCTAACCTAACCTAACCTAACCTAACCTAACCTAACCTAACCTAACCTAACCTAACCTAACCTAACCTAACCTAACCTAACCTAACCTAACCTAACCTAACCTAACCTAACCTAACCTAACCTAACCTAACCTAACCTAACCTAACCTAACCTAACCTAACCTAACCTAACCTAACCTAACCTAACCTAACCTAACCTAACCTAACCTAACCTAACCTAACCTAACCTAACCTAACCTAACCTAACCTAACCTAACCTAACCTAACCTAACCTAACCTAACCTAACCTAACCTAACCTAACCTAACCTAACCTAACCTAACCTAACCTAACCTAACCTAACCTAACCTAACCTAACCTAACCTAACCTAACCTAACCTAACCTAACCTAACCTAACCTAACCTAACCTAACCTAACCTAACCTAACCTAACCTAACCTAACCTAACCTAACCTAACCTAACCTAACCTAACCTAACCTAACCTAACCTAACCTAACCTAACCTAACCTAACCTAACCTAACCTAACCTAACCTAACCTAACCTAACCTAACCTAACCTAACCTAACCTAACCTAACCTAACCTAACCTAACCTAACCTAACCTAACCTAACCTAACCTAACCTAACCTAACCTAACCTAACCTAACCTAACCTAACCTAACCTAACCTAACCTAACCTAACCTAACCTAACCTAACCTAACCTAACCTAACCTAACCTAACCTAACCTAACCTAACCTAACCTAACCTAACCTAACCTAACCTAACCTAACCTAACCTAACCTAACCTAACCTAACCTAACCTAACCTAACCTAACCTAACCTAACCTAACCTAACCTAACCTAACCTAACCTAACCTAACCTAACCTAACCTAACCTAACCTAACCTAACCTAACCTAACCTAACCTAACCTAACCTAACCTAACCTAACCTAACCTAACCTAACCTAACCTAACCTAACCTAACCTAACCTAACCTAACCTAACCTAACCTAACCTAACCTAACCTAACCTAACCTAACCTAACCTAACCTAACCTAACCTAACCTAACCTAACCTAACCTAACCTAACCTAACCTAACCTAACCTAACCTAACCTAACCTAACCTAACCTAACCTAACCTAACCTAACCTAACCTAACCTAACCTAACCTAACCTAACCTAACCTAACCTAACCTAACCTAACCTAACCTAACCTAACCTAACCTAACCTAACCTAACCTAACCTAACCTAACCTAACCTAACCTAACCTAACCTAACCTAACCTAACCTAACCTAACCTAACCTAACCTAACCTAACCTAACCTAACCTAACCTAACCTAACCTAACCTAACCTAACCTAACCTAACCTAACCTAACCTAACCTAACCTAACCTAACCTAACCTAACCTAACCTAACCTAACCTAACCTAACCTAACCTAACCTAACCTAACCTAACCTAACCTAACCTAACCTAACCTAACCTAACCTAACCTAACCTAACCTAACCTAACCTAACCTAACCTAACCTAACCTAACCTAACCTAACCTAACCTAACCTAACCTAACCTAACCTAACCTAACCTAACCTAACCTAACCTAACCTAACCTAACCTAACCTAACCTAACCTAACCTAACCTAACCTAACCTAACCTAACCTAACCTAACCTAACCTAACCTAACCTAACCTAACCTAACCTAACCTAACCTAACCTAACCTAACCTAACCTAACCTAACCTAACCTAACCTAACCTAACCTAACCTAACCTAACCTAACCTAACCTAACCTAACCTAACCTAACCTAACCTAACCTAACCTAACCTAACCTAACCTAACCTAACCTAACCTAACCTAACCTAACCTAACCTAACCTAACCTAACCTAACCTAACCTAACCTAACCTAACCTAACCTAACCTAACCTAACCTAACCTAACCTAACCTAACCTAACCTAACCTAACCTAACCTAACCTAACCTAACCTAACCTAACCTAACCTAACCTAACCTAACCTAACCTAACCTAACCTAACCTAACCTAACCTAACCTAACCTAACCTAACCTAACCTAACCTAACCTAACCTAACCTAACCTAACCTAACCTAACCTAACCTAACCTAACCTAACCTAACCTAACCTAACCTAACCTAACCTAACCTAACCTAACCTAACCTAACCTAACCTAACCTAACCTAACCTAACCTAACCTAACCTAACCTAACCTAACCTAACCTAACCTAACCTAACCTAACCTAACCTAACCTAACCTAACCTAACCTAACCTAACCTAACCTAACCTAACCTAACCTAACCTAACCTAACCTAACCTAACCTAACCTAACCTAACCTAACCTAACCTAACCTAACCTAACCTAACCTAACCTAACCTAACCTAACCTAACCTAACCTAACCTAACCTAACCTAACCTAACCTAACCTAACCTAACCTAACCTAACCTAACCTAACCTAACCTAACCTAACCTAACCTAACCTAACCTAACCTAACCTAACCTAACCTAACCTAACCTAACCTAACCTAACCTAACCTAACCTAACCTAACCTAACCTAACCTAACCTAACCTAACCTAACCTAACCTAACCTAACCTAACCTAACCTAACCTAACCTAACCTAACCTAACCTAACCTAACCTAACCTAACCTAACCTAACCTAACCTAACCTAACCTAACCTAACCTAACCTAACCTAACCTAACCTAACCTAACCTAACCTAACCTAACCTAACCTAACCTAACCTAACCTAACCTAACCTAACCTAACCTAACCTAACCTAACCTAACCTAACCTAACCTAACCTAACCTAACCTAACCTAACCTAACCTAACCTAACCTAACCTAACCTAACCTAACCTAACCTAACCTAACCTAACCTAACCTAACCTAACCTAACCTAACCTAACCTAACCTAACCTAACCTAACCTAACCTAACCTAACCTAACCTAACCTAACCTAACCTAACCTAACCTAACCTAACCTAACCTAACCTAACCTAACCTAACCTAACCTAACCTAACCTAACCTAACCTAACCTAACCTAACCTAACCTAACCTAACCTAACCTAACCTAACCTAACCTAACCTAACCTAACCTAACCTAACCTAACCTAACCTAACCTAACCTAACCTAACCTAACCTAACCTAACCTAACCTAACCTAACCTAACCTAACCTAACCTAACCTAACCTAACCTAACCTAACCTAACCTAACCTAACCTAACCTAACCTAACCTAACCTAACCTAACCTAACCTAACCTAACCTAACCTAACCTAACCTAACCTAACCTAACCTAACCTAACCTAACCTAACCTAACCTAACCTAACCTAACCTAACCTAACCTAACCTAACCTAACCTAACCTAACCTAACCTAACCTAACCTAACCTAACCTAACCTAACCTAACCTAACCTAACCTAACCTAACCTAACCTAACCTAACCTAACCTAACCTAACCTAACCTAACCTAACCTAACCTAACCTAACCTAACCTAACCTAACCTAACCTAACCTAACCTAACCTAACCTAACCTAACCTAACCTAACCTAACCTAACCTAACCTAACCTAACCTAACCTAACCTAACCTAACCTAACCTAACCTAACCTAACCTAACCTAACCTAACCTAACCTAACCTAACCTAACCTAACCTAACCTAACCTAACCTAACCTAACCTAACCTAACCTAACCTAACCTAACCTAACCTAACCTAACCTAACCTAACCTAACCTAACCTAACCTAACCTAACCTAACCTAACCTAACCTAACCTAACCTAACCTAACCTAACCTAACCTAACCTAACCTAACCTAACCTAACCTAACCTAACCTAACCTAACCTAACCTAACCTAACCTAACCTAACCTAACCTAACCTAACCTAACCTAACCTAACCTAACCTAACCTAACCTAACCTAACCTAACCTAACCTAACCTAACCTAACCTAACCTAACCTAACCTAACCTAACCTAACCTAACCTAACCTAACCTAACCTAACCTAACCTAACCTAACCTAACCTAACCTAACCTAACCTAACCTAACCTAACCTAACCTAACCTAACCTAACCTAACCTAACCTAACCTAACCTAACCTAACCTAACCTAACCTAACCTAACCTAACCTAACCTAACCTAACCTAACCTAACCTAACCTAACCTAACCTAACCTAACCTAACCTAACCTAACCTAACCTAACCTAACCTAACCTAACCTAACCTAACCTAACCTAACCTAACCTAACCTAACCTAACCTAACCTAACCTAACCTAACCTAACCTAACCTAACCTAACCTAACCTAACCTAACCTAACCTAACCTAACCTAACCTAACCTAACCTAACCTAACCTAACCTAACCTAACCTAACCTAACCTAACCTAACCTAACCTAACCTAACCTAACCTAACCTAACCTAACCTAACCTAACCTAACCTAACCTAACCTAACCTAACCTAACCTAACCTAACCTAACCTAACCTAACCTAACCTAACCTAACCTAACCTAACCTAACCTAACCTAACCTAACCTAACCTAACCTAACCTAACCTAACCTAACCTAACCTAACCTAACCTAACCTAACCTAACCTAACCTAACCTAACCTAACCTAACCTAACCTAACCTAACCTAACCTAACCTAACCTAACCTAACCTAACCTAACCTAACCTAACCTAACCTAACCTAACCTAACCTAACCTAACCTAACCTAACCTAACCTAACCTAACCTAACCTAACCTAACCTAACCTAACCTAACCTAACCTAACCTAACCTAACCTAACCTAACCTAACCTAACCTAACCTAACCTAACCTAACCTAACCTAACCTAACCTAACCTAACCTAACCTAACCTAACCTAACCTAACCTAACCTAACCTAACCTAACCTAACCTAACCTAACCTAACCTAACCTAACCTAACCTAACCTAACCTAACCTAACCTAACCTAACCTAACCTAACCTAACCTAACCTAACCTAACCTAACCTAACCTAACCTAACCTAACCTAACCTAACCTAACCTAACCTAACCTAACCTAACCTAACCTAACCTAACCTAACCTAACCTAACCTAACCTAACCTAACCTAACCTAACCTAACCTAACCTAACCTAACCTAACCTAACCTAACCTAACCTAACCTAACCTAACCTAACCTAACCTAACCTAACCTAACCTAACCTAACCTAACCTAACCTAACCTAACCTAACCTAACCTAACCTAACCTAACCTAACCTAACCTAACCTAACCTAACCTAACCTAACCTAACCTAACCTAACCTAACCTAACCTAACCTAACCTAACCTAACCTAACCTAACCTAACCTAACCTAACCTAACCTAACCTAACCTAACCTAACCTAACCTAACCTAACCTAACCTAACCTAACCTAACCTAACCTAACCTAACCTAACCTAACCTAACCTAACCTAACCTAACCTAACCTAACCTAACCTAACCTAACCTAACCTAACCTAACCTAACCTAACCTAACCTAACCTAACCTAACCTAACCTAACCTAACCTAACCTAACCTAACCTAACCTAACCTAACCTAACCTAACCTAACCTAACCTAACCTAACCTAACCTAACCTAACCTAACCTAACCTAACCTAACCTAACCTAACCTAACCTAACCTAACCTAACCTAACCTAACCTAACCTAACCTAACCTAACCTAACCTAACCTAACCTAACCTAACCTAACCTAACCTAACCTAACCTAACCTAACCTAACCTAACCTAACCTAACCTAACCTAACCTAACCTAACCTAACCTAACCTAACCTAACCTAACCTAACCTAACCTAACCTAACCTAACCTAACCTAACCTAACCTAACCTAACCTAACCTAACCTAACCTAACCTAACCTAACCTAACCTAACCTAACCTAACCTAACCTAACCTAACCTAACCTAACCTAACCTAACCTAACCTAACCTAACCTAACCTAACCTAACCTAACCTAACCTAACCTAACCTAACCTAACCTAACCTAACCTAACCTAACCTAACCTAACCTAACCTAACCTAACCTAACCTAACCTAACCTAACCTAACCTAACCTAACCTAACCTAACCTAACCTAACCTAACCTAACCTAACCTAACCTAACCTAACCTAACCTAACCTAACCTAACCTAACCTAACCTTTTTTTTTTTTTTTTTTTTTTTTTTTTTTTTTTTTTTTTTTTTTTTTTTTTTTTTTTTTTTTTTTTTTTTTTTTTTTTTTTTTTTTTTTTTTTTTTTTATCGTTGGGAAATGCATTTCTCGCACGGGCCCCCTGCTAACCAGAGGGCACTGTGAGGGACTCGATGATAATACCCCCTAAAACCCAACGCCTAACCCCAATCCGCCATAATGGGACGCCGCGGGATCGCGTTAGCATACAACCGCGACGCCCCGGCGGTGGCCAGGAAGACCCCAACCCAAACGTGAGGCTGCTCGCAAGTCCACTCTGCTGATCAGAGAAGTACCCGGAGCAGCCCCACACGACCTAAACACCGCCCACCGAAGTGGGCACTCTGCAAAAATAAGGGGTATATGCGTATATAAGACTATACGCATATACCCGAACCTCCCACCCAAAACTGGGCAAACGCCAAATTGCCCGAAGGCCCGCCTATGCGCCCGAAGGCCCCCCCAAACAGCCGCAGGAGAAGAGGATGCGACAACGCCGACACTCCCCTTCCCCTGCCGCCCCCACACATGCCGCCATCAGCGGTGACGGCCCCGCTGGGACCGCGGAAGACGGGGAGAAATATTTTGTTCTTCCCGCCCCCCGCGGCCCCCCCCGACAACCCCCCCAAAACGGTTGCAGAGGATAGGGAGTACGGCGCACCGTAATACCGTAGCTCCTCTTCCTCTGCATCCCCACCGCGTCCACCATCAAACGGTGGTGGCCCCGCTAGGCCGCGGGAGATAGGGACGAGCGGCGCACCGCAATACCGGCACTCCTCTTCCCCCGCGGCCCCCCTACCGTCGGCCCAGCTCCGACTGAGCTGGCTGCCGACACCCCTCGCTAGACACAGGACCACCGAAGTGGCCCCGCTCCAGCCGCCGCACCGACGGGCTAGTCCCGGCAGTGCGGCCCGCGCAGTGCCTCCTACCGTGAAAACGGCCAGAGACACCGCGCTACCTCCGGTGGGCCCGGGTGTCCGCCTGACACCCCACCCTGGCTGTTGGTCCGCGGCGGGTTTCCCCGCTACCACTCGCTCCCGTTTGGGGCCGGTTGCGAGTGGCACTCCCCCATCCGCCACCCGGGGACGCGTCCGGTAGGAGTCAGCCTCTCCCCCGGAAAAATGTGGGTCGAATTTTCCCACCGCCTTTCGACAGTAGTACTCATTCTTATACTGCCCCAGCAGTCTACACATCACAGTTGAACTTTCCGGCTAGTCTTACGAATTAGTGGAGTTTAAGGGTGGTCGTCCACCTCCGCGAGTGCCCGGCAGCCATCTAACACCCACTACAGGCCCATCTGATGCTGTCCCTTCGATGCTACCCGCACCGGTCCGATTTGGCAACCCCGGCGTCCCACCATCATGCGGTCCCCACCATCATTCCGGTACAGGCAGATCGAACAACAACAGCCTTCGATCCGAATTAGCAGGCGAATCTAGTTCCCGGCCAACCTTCGGCTTCCAACTACCCACCGACTTTCTCAGACTTATCGACCGGCCGTACTAGTTCGCCTGTCGTTCCTACTTGCCCACCGCAACGCGACGGAAGCGGCAGACTTTCGGAAACACCATACAAGTTGCTCTTACACCCGAAGGCGCAATCGCAATTATCGATCATACCTCGTGTCCAGGTTTACCCCGGTCACAAGTGTAATCTCGAACACGCCACAGTACGCTCTCACACCTCCCCCCCGGCCTGCGGAGGAAGGCGCAATCGCGTGAGTTTGTCCGTTCCCGCACCCCTCTCCCCCGGCCTGCGGGGAGTGGGGCGCGTTCACAGACCCGACCCGCAGTCCGCGTCAGGGCGTCCCCCGTCGCGGTACTACGCTCGGCCACAGCGGTCCGCTATACTCACTCACTATTCTATCAGGCGTCCCCGACGGAGATAGTAAGCTTTCTAACATTCCACCAATGGCTCATATCCCCCCCCAAATGTGCGGGAAGGGTTGTACTCGCCATTAACCACTGACCCCGAACACATATTAAATTATAAATTGCATTCGGACCGGGACGCGAACCCGGGACCTAGTGCGTGTGGTCGTACATTGCTCACCACTACGCCAACTAGGCCGTCAAAAGAGATTCGAATTTTCCCACCGGCCTCCACCGGTGGTACTCATTCTACCATCTCTTTGGAGCTAGGCTCCACCGTCATACC
Source organism: Boloria euphrosyne (assembly GCA_951802675.2). Taxonomy (NCBI): domain Eukaryota; kingdom Metazoa; phylum Arthropoda; class Insecta; order Lepidoptera; family Nymphalidae; genus Boloria; species Boloria euphrosyne. The sequence goes on along the minus strand of OX637899.1, from coordinate 8,254,414 downwards.
TACTAATCCACCGCAACGTCCGTCCATTATGGGCCGTCTGCCTAGGACTTCTGAAGCAGTGAACTTTCGGTCACACACCACAGAGTTATGTTTATACTAACTCACCGCCCCGTCGGGCTTAGAGCTTTCTAAACATGCCTCCAATAGCTCGTAGCCACCCCCAAATTATGCGGGGGTGGTTGTACTCGCTATAGACCACCGACCCCGAACATATATAAATTATTAAATTATGTTCGGACCGGGACACGAACCCGGGGACCAGTGCGTGGGTCGTACATTGCTCACCACTACGCCAACTGGCCCGTCAAAAGAGATTCGAATTTTCCCACCGGCCTCCACCGGTGGTACTCATTCTACCATCTCTTTGGAGCTAGGCTCCACCGTCATACCTACTAATCCACCGCAACGTCCGTCCATTATGGGCCGTCTGCCTAGGACTTCTGAAGCAGTGAACTTTCGGTCACACACCACAGAGTTATGTTTATACTAACTCACCGCCCCGTCGGGCTTAGAGCTTTCTAAACATGCCTCCAATAGCTCGTAGCC
>OX637899.1:8206368-8248868 GCA_951802675.2 Boloria euphrosyne | reverse complement strand
TGCCGACACCCCTCGCTAGACGCAGGACCACCGAAGTGGCCCCGCTCCAGCCGCCGCACCGACGGGCTAGTCCCGGCAGTGCGGCCCGCGCAGTGCCTCCTACCGTGAAAACGGCCAGAGACACCGCGCTACCTCCGGTGGGCCCGGGTGTCCGCCTGACACCCCACCCTGGCTGTTGGTCCGCGGCGGGTTTCCCCGCTACCACTCGCTCCCGTTTGGGGCCAGGTGCGAGTGGCATTCCCCCATCCGCCACCTGGGGACGCGCCCGGTAGGAGACAGCCTCTCCCCCGGGAAAGAGATTCGAATTTTCCCACCGGCCTCCACCGGTGGTACTCATTCTACCATCTCTTTGGAGCTAGGCTCCACCGTCATACCTACTAATCCACCGCAACGTCCGTCCATTATGGGCCGTCTGCCTAGGACTTCTGAAGCAGTGAACTTTCGGTCACACACCACAGAGTTATGTTTTATACTAACTCACCGCCCCGTCGGGCTTAGAGCTTTCTAAACATGCCTCCAATAGCTCGTAGCCACCCCCAAATTATGCGGGGGTGGTTGTACTCGCTATAGACCACCGACCCCGAACATATATAAATTATTAAATTATGTTCGGACCGGGACACGAACCCGGGGACCAGTGCGTGGGTCGTACATTGCTCACCACTACGCCAACTGGCCCGTCAACCTAACCTAACCTAACCTAACCTAACCTAACCTAACCTAACCTAACCTAACCTAACCTAACCTAACCTAACCTAACCTAACCTAACCTAACCTAACCTAACCTAACCTAACCTAACCTAACCTAACCTAACCTAACCTAACCTAACCTAACCTAACCTAACCTAACCTAACCTAACCTAACCTAACCTAACCTAACCTAACCTAACCTAACCTAACCTAACCTAACCTAACCTAACCTAACCTAACCTAACCTAACCTAACCTAACCTAACCTAACCTAACCTAACCTAACCTAACCTAACCTAACCTAACCTAACCTAACCTAACCTAACCTAACCTAACCTAACCTAACCTAACCTAACCTAACCTAACCTAACCTAACCTAACCTAACCTAACCTAACCTAACCTAACCTAACCTAACCTAACCTAACCTAACCTAACCTAACCTAACCTAACCTAACCTAACCTAACCTAACCTAACCTAACCTAACCTAACCTAACCTAACCTAACCTAACCTAACCTAACCTAACCTAACCTAACCTAACCTAACCTAACCTAACCTAACCTAACCTAACCTAACCTAACCTAACCTAACCTAACCTAACCTAACCTAACCTAACCTAACCTAACCTAACCTAACCTAACCTAACCTAACCTAACCTAACCTAACCTAACCTAACCTAACCTAACCTAACCTAACCTAACCTAACCTAACCTAACCTAACCTAACCTAACCTAACCTAACCTAACCTAACCTAACCTAACCTAACCTAACCTAACCTAACCTAACCTAACCTAACCTAACCTAACCTAACCTAACCTAACCTAACCTAACCTAACCTAACCTAACCTAACCTAACCTAACCTAACCTAACCTAACCTAACCTAACCTAACCTAACCTAACCTAACCTAACCTAACCTAACCTAACCTAACCTAACCTAACCTAACCTAACCTAACCTAACCTAACCTAACCTAACCTAACCTAACCTAACCTAACCTAACCTAACCTAACCTAACCTAACCTAACCTAACCTAACCTAACCTAACCTAACCTAACCTAACCTAACCTAACCTAACCTAACCTAACCTAACCTAACCTAACCTAACCTAACCTAACCTAACCTAACCTAACCTAACCTAACCTAACCTAACCTAACCTAACCTAACCTAACCTAACCTAACCTAACCTAACCTAACCTAACCTAACCTAACCTAACCTAACCTAACCTAACCTAACCTAACCTAACCTAACCTAACCTAACCTAACCTAACCTAACCTAACCTAACCTAACCTAACCTAACCTAACCTAACCTAACCTAACCTAACCTAACCTAACCTAACCTAACCTAACCTAACCTAACCTAACCTAACCTAACCTAACCTAACCTAACCTAACCTAACCTAACCTAACCTAACCTAACCTAACCTAACCTAACCTAACCTAACCTAACCTAACCTAACCTAACCTAACCTAACCTAACCTAACCTAACCTAACCTAACCTAACCTAACCTAACCTAACCTAACCTAACCTAACCTAACCTAACCTAACCTAACCTAACCTAACCTAACCTAACCTAACCTAACCTAACCTAACCTAACCTAACCTAACCTAACCTAACCTAACCTAACCTAACCTAACCTAACCTAACCTAACCTAACCTAACCTAACCTAACCTAACCTAACCTAACCTAACCTAACCTAACCTAACCTAACCTAACCTAACCTAACCTAACCTAACCTAACCTAACCTAACCTAACCTAACCTAACCTAACCTAACCTAACCTAACCTAACCTAACCTAACCTAACCTAACCTAACCTAACCTAACCTAACCTAACCTAACCTAACCTAACCTAACCTAACCTAACCTAACCTAACCTAACCTAACCTAACCTAACCTAACCTAACCTAACCTAACCTAACCTAACCTAACCTAACCTAACCTAACCTAACCTAACCTAACCTAACCTAACCTAACCTAACCTAACCTAACCTAACCTAACCTAACCTAACCTAACCTAACCTAACCTAACCTAACCTAACCTAACCTAACCTAACCTAACCTAACCTAACCTAACCTAACCTAACCTAACCTAACCTAACCTAACCTAACCTAACCTAACCTAACCTAACCTAACCTAACCTAACCTAACCTAACCTAACCTAACCTAACCTAACCTAACCTAACCTAACCTAACCTAACCTAACCTAACCTAACCTAACCTAACCTAACCTAACCTAACCTAACCTAACCTAACCTAACCTAACCTAACCTAACCTAACCTAACCTAACCTAACCTAACCTAACCTAACCTAACCTAACCTAACCTAACCTAACCTAACCTAACCTAACCTAACCTAACCTAACCTAACCTAACCTAACCTAACCTAACCTAACCTAACCTAACCTAACCTAACCTAACCTAACCTAACCTAACCTAACCTAACCTAACCTAACCTAACCTAACCTAACCTAACCTAACCTAACCTAACCTAACCTAACCTAACCTAACCTAACCTAACCTAACCTAACCTAACCTAACCTAACCTAACCTAACCTAACCTAACCTAACCTAACCTAACCTAACCTAACCTAACCTAACCTAACCTAACCTAACCTAACCTAACCTAACCTAACCTAACCTAACCTTTTTTTTTTTTTTTTTTTTTTTTTTTTTTTTTTTTTTTTTTTTTTTTTTTATAGTTGGGAAACCCTGTTACGGGTACCCCCGACTTCCCCTGGGGGTTATGTGGCGACTCTCCGGACGCATCCGGCATACCCACTAAAACCCAACTCCCAAACCCCTGCCGCCATGAATGGGACGCCACGGGATCGCTTTCGCATACAACCGCGACGCCCCGACGGTTGGCCGAAGCCACCAACATGAGGCCGCCCTGAAAAGGGCAGCCTCAATATGGGAAGAATATACAACCACAAAGGACTGCTCCGAAGTCCACCCCGACCATCCACAGGCCAGAGAGTCCCCGGAACAGCCCCAAAACCGCGACAGCAGGAGAAGAGGATGCGGCAACGCCGACACTCCCCCTCCCCCGCCTGAACTAGACCACAGAGGGCGGGGAGAATTGTGAATTCCACCCACCCCCCGCAGCCCAGCCCCACCAGCACCGAGTCCTCCCCGACCACCCACTGGCCAAAGAGTCCCCGGTGCGAACCTAAACGCCGCCCACAAGTGGGCCCCTGCAAAAATAAGCGGTGCCTAAGATCCTACTAAGCGCAGAACCCTAGGCACCTAAAACCTCCCACCCAACAAGGTTGGGCAAACTACCCCAAAAGGACCGCAGGGGGCAAGGATGCGACAACGCCGACACTCCCTGTCCCCCGCGACCCACCCCACCCGAATGGCCACCAAAGGCCCCCACCGGCGGGGCCGCTCCCAGTCCACTCTGATAACAGCAGAGAAGTACCCGGAGCGGCCCCGACCAAACCCCAAGACACCGCCCACCGAAGTGGGCTACCACTACCAGACGGCTGCAGAGGACAGGGAGAACGGCGCACCGTAATACCGAGTCTCCTCTTCCTCTGCAGCCCCACCGCCTCCGCCATCTAACGCTGGCGGCCACGTCAGGCCGCGGGGGATAGGGCGAGCGGCGCACCGCAATACCGGCACTCCTCTCCCCCCGCGGTCTCCCTACCCTAGGCCTCGAAGAGAAGAGGACCCCCCCCCAACGCATCCCCTTACGAACCCCGGAGGAAGGAGGAAACACCCCTCAACGAGACCTATAAACCCCAACCCATGGCACCGAAGGGAGGAGGACCCCCACCCAACGCATCCCCCAACGAACCCCGGAGGGTAGGAGAATCACCCCCCAACGTGCCCCCCCCCCTTGCTGTTGGTCCGCGCCAGATTGCTCTGGTACCACCCGCTCCGAGCGCAAGAGCGAGTGGCGTTCCCCCATCCGCCACCTGGGGACGCGCCCGGTAGGAGTCAGCATCTCCCCCGGGAAAGAGATTCGAATTTTCCCACCGGCCTCCACCGGTGGTACTCATTCTACCATCTCTTTGGAGCTAGGCTCCACCGTCATACCTACTAATCCACCGCAACGTCCGTCCATTATGGGCCGTCTGCCTAGGACTTCTGAAGCAGTGAACTTTCGGTCACACACCACAGAGTTATGTTTATACTAACTCACCGCCCCGTCGGGCTTAGAGCTTTCTAAACATGCCTCCAATAGCTCGTAGCCACCCCCAAATTATGCGGGGGTGGTTGTACTCGCTATAGACCACCGACCCCGAACATATATAAATTATTAAATTATGTTCGGACCGGGACACGAACCCGGGGACCAGTGCGTGGGTCGTACATTGCTCACCACTACGCCAACTGGCCCGTCCCAGAGATTCGAATTTTCCCACCGGCCTCCACCGGTGGTACTCATTCTACCATCTCTTTGGAACTACACGTTCCCAACCTCAGACCTACTAATTCTCCGCAACTTCCGTCCATTATGGGCCGTCTGCCTAGGACTTCAGAAGCAGTGAACTTTCGGTCAACCGCCATGTATGTTATACTAACTCACAGTCCCCGTCGAGACTTTTTAGAGCTTTCTAACATGCCACCAATAGCTCGTAGCCACCCCCAAATTATGCGGGGGTGGTTGTACTCGCTATAGACCACCGACCCCGAACATATATAAATTATTAAATTATGTTCGGACCGGGACGCGAACCCGGGGACCAGTGCGTGGGTCGTACATTGCTCACCACTACGCCAACTGGCCCGTCAACCTAACCTAACCTAACCTAACCTAACCTAACCTAACCTAACCTAACCTAACCTAACCTAACCTAACCTAACCTAACCTAACCTAACCTAACCTAACCTAACCTAACCTAACCTAACCTAACCTAACCTAACCTAACCTAACCTAACCTAACCTAACCTAACCTAACCTAACCTAACCTAACCTAACCTAACCTAACCTAACCTAACCTAACCTAACCTAACCTAACCTAACCTAACCTAACCTAACCTAACCTAACCTAACCTAACCTAACCTAACCTAACCTAACCTAACCTAACCTAACCTAACCTAACCTAACCTAACCTAACCTAACCTAACCTAACCTAACCTAACCTAACCTAACCTAACCTAACCTAACCTAACCTAACCTAACCTAACCTAACCTAACCTAACCTAACCTAACCTAACCTAACCTAACCTAACCTAACCTAACCTAACCTAACCTAACCTAACCTAACCTAACCTAACCTAACCTAACCTAACCTAACCTAACCTAACCTAACCTAACCTAACCTAACCTAACCTAACCTAACCTAACCTAACCTAACCTAACCTAACCTAACCTAACCTAACCTAACCTAACCTAACCTAACCTAACCTAACCTAACCTAACCTAACCTAACCTAACCTAACCTAACCTAACCTAACCTAACCTAACCTAACCTAACCTAACCTAACCTAACCTAACCTAACCTAACCTAACCTAACCTAACCTAACCTAACCTAACCTAACCTAACCTAACCTAACCTAACCTAACCTAACCTAACCTAACCTAACCTAACCTAACCTAACCTAACCTAACCTAACCTAACCTAACCTAACCTAACCTAACCTAACCTAACCTAACCTAACCTAACCTAACCTAACCTAACCTAACCTAACCTAACCTAACCTAACCTAACCTAACCTAACCTAACCTAACCTAACCTAACCTAACCTAACCTAACCTAACCTAACCTAACCTAACCTAACCTAACCTAACCTAACCTAACCTAACCTAACCTAACCTAACCTAACCTAACCTAACCTAACCTAACCTAACCTAACCTAACCTAACCTAACCTAACCTAACCTAACCTAACCTAACCTAACCTAACCTAACCTAACCTAACCTAACCTAACCTAACCTAACCTAACCTAACCTAACCTAACCTAACCTAACCTAACCTAACCTAACCTAACCTAACCTAACCTAACCTAACCTAACCTAACCTAACCTAACCTAACCTAACCTAACCTAACCTAACCTAACCTAACCTAACCTAACCTAACCTAACCTAACCTAACCTAACCTAACCTAACCTAACCTAACCTAACCTAACCTAACCTAACCTAACCTAACCTAACCTAACCTAACCTAACCTAACCTAACCTAACCTAACCTAACCTAACCTAACCTAACCTAACCTAACCTAACCTAACCTAACCTAACCTAACCTAACCTAACCTAACCTAACCTAACCTAACCTAACCTAACCTAACCTAACCTAACCTAACCTAACCTAACCTAACCTAACCTAACCTAACCTAACCTAACCTAACCTAACCTAACCTAACCTAACCTAACCTAACCTAACCTAACCTAACCTAACCTAACCTAACCTAACCTAACCTAACCTAACCTAACCTAACCTAACCTAACCTAACCTAACCTAACCTAACCTAACCTAACCTAACCTAACCTAACCTAACCTAACCTAACCTAACCTAACCTAACCTAACCTAACCTAACCTAACCTAACCTAACCTAACCTAACCTAACCTAACCTAACCTAACCTAACCTAACCTAACCTAACCTAACCTAACCTAACCTAACCTAACCTAACCTAACCTAACCTAACCTAACCTAACCTAACCTAACCTAACCTAACCTAACCTAACCTAACCTAACCTAACCTAACCTAACCTAACCTAACCTAACCTAACCTAACCTAACCTAACCTAACCTAACCTAACCTAACCTAACCTAACCTAACCTAACCTAACCTAACCTAACCTAACCTAACCTAACCTAACCTAACCTAACCTAACCTAACCTAACCTAACCTAACCTAACCTAACCTAACCTAACCTAACCTAACCTAACCTAACCTAACCTAACCTAACCTAACCTAACCTAACCTAACCTAACCTAACCTAACCTAACCTAACCTAACCTAACCTAACCTAACCTAACCTAACCTAACCTAACCTAACCTAACCTAACCTAACCTAACCTAACCTAACCTAACCTAACCTAACCTAACCTAACCTAACCTAACCTAACCTAACCTAACCTAACCTAACCTAACCTAACCTAACCTAACCTAACCTAACCTAACCTAACCTAACCTAACCTAACCTAACCTAACCTAACCTAACCTAACCTAACCTAACCTAACCTAACCTAACCTAACCTAACCTAACCTAACCTAACCTAACCTAACCTAACCTAACCTAACCTAACCTAACCTAACCTAACCTAACCTAACCTAACCTAACCTAACCTAACCTAACCTAACCTAACCTAACCTAACCTAACCTAACCTAACCTAACCTAACCTAACCTAACCTAACCTAACCTAACCTAACCTAACCTAACCTAACCTAACCTAACCTAACCTAACCTAACCTAACCTAACCTAACCTAACCTAACCTAACCTAACCTAACCTAACCTAACCTAACCTAACCTAACCTAACCTAACCTAACCTAACCTAACCTAACCTAACCTAACCTAACCTAACCTAACCTAACCTAACCTAACCTAACCTAACCTAACCTAACCTAACCTAACCTAACCTAACCTAACCTAACCTAACCTAACCTAACCTAACCTAACCTAACCTAACCTAACCTAACCTAACCTAACCTAACCTAACCTAACCTAACCTAACCTAACCTAACCTAACCTAACCTAACCTAACCTAACCTAACCTAACCTAACCTAACCTAACCTAACCTAACCTAACCTAACCTAACCTAACCTAACCTAACCTAACCTAACCTAACCTAACCTAACCTAACCTAACCTAACCTAACCTAACCTAACCTAACCTAACCTAACCTAACCTAACCTAACCTAACCTAACCTAACCTAACCTAACCTAACCTAACCTAACCTAACCTAACCTAACCTAACCTAACCTAACCTAACCTAACCTAACCTAACCTAACCTAACCTAACCTAACCTAACCTAACCTAACCTAACCTAACCTAACCTAACCTAACCTAACCTAACCTAACCTAACCTAACCTAACCTAACCTAACCTAACCTAACCTAACCTAACCTAACCTAACCTAACCTAACCTAACCTAACCTAACCTAACCTAACCTAACCTAACCTAACCTAACCTAACCTAACCTAACCTAACCTAACCTAACCTAACCTAACCTAACCTAACCTAACCTAACCTAACCTAACCTAACCTAACCTAACCTAACCTAACCTAACCTAACCTAACCTAACCTAACCTAACCTAACCTAACCTAACCTAACCTAACCTAACCTAACCTAACCTAACCTAACCTAACCTAACCTAACCTAACCTAACCTAACCTAACCTAACCTAACCTAACCTAACCTAACCTAACCTAACCTAACCTAACCTAACCTAACCTAACCTAACCTAACCTAACCTAACCTAACCTAACCTAACCTAACCTAACCTAACCTAACCTAACCTAACCTAACCTAACCTAACCTAACCTAACCTAACCTAACCTAACCTAACCTAACCTAACCTAACCTAACCTAACCTAACCTAACCTAACCTAACCTAACCTAACCTAACCTAACCTAACCTAACCTAACCTAACCTAACCTAACCTAACCTAACCTAACCTAACCTAACCTAACCTAACCTAACCTAACCTAACCTAACCTAACCTAACCTAACCTAACCTAACCTAACCTAACCTAACCTAACCTAACCTAACCTAACCTAACCTAACCTAACCTAACCTAACCTAACCTAACCTAACCTAACCTAACCTAACCTAACCTAACCTAACCTAACCTAACCTAACCTAACCTAACCTAACCTAACCTAACCTAACCTAACCTAACCTAACCTAACCTAACCTAACCTAACCTAACCTAACCTAACCTAACCTAACCTAACCTAACCTAACCTAACCTAACCTAACCTAACCTAACCTAACCTAACCTAACCTAACCTAACCTAACCTAACCTAACCTAACCTAACCTAACCTAACCTAACCTAACCTAACCTAACCTAACCTAACCTAACCTAACCTAACCTAACCTAACCTAACCTAACCTAACCTAACCTAACCTAACCTAACCTAACCTAACCTAACCTAACCTAACCTAACCTAACCTAACCTAACCTAACCTAACCTAACCTAACCTAACCTAACCTAACCTAACCTAACCTAACCTAACCTAACCTAACCTAACCTAACCTAACCTAACCTAACCTAACCTAACCTAACCTAACCTAACCTAACCTAACCTAACCTAACCTAACCTAACCTAACCTAACCTAACCTAACCTAACCTAACCTAACCTAACCTAACCTAACCTAACCTAACCTAACCTAACCTAACCTAACCTAACCTAACCTAACCTAACCTAACCTAACCTAACCTAACCTAACCTAACCTAACCTAACCTAACCTAACCTAACCTAACCTAACCTAACCTAACCTAACCTAACCTAACCTAACCTAACCTAACCTAACCTAACCTAACCTAACCTAACCTAACCTAACCTAACCTAACCTAACCTAACCTAACCTAACCTAACCTAACCTAACCTAACCTAACCTAACCTAACCTAACCTAACCTAACCTAACCTAACCTAACCTAACCTAACCTAACCTAACCTAACCTAACCTAACCTAACCTAACCTAACCTAACCTAACCTAACCTAACCTAACCTAACCTAACCTAACCTAACCTAACCTAACCTAACCTAACCTAACCTAACCTAACCTAACCTAACCTAACCTAACCTAACCTAACCTAACCTAACCTAACCTAACCTAACCTAACCTAACCTAACCTAACCTAACCTAACCTAACCTAACCTAACCTAACCTAACCTAACCTAACCTAACCTAACCTAACCTAACCTAACCTAACCTAACCTAACCTAACCTAACCTAACCTAACCTAACCTAACCTAACCTAACCTAACCTAACCTAACCTAACCTAACCTAACCTAACCTAACCTAACCTAACCTAACCTAACCTAACCTAACCTAACCTAACCTAACCTAACCTAACCTAACCTAACCTAACCTAACCTAACCTAACCTAACCTAACCTAACCTAACCTAACCTAACCTAACCTAACCTAACCTAACCTAACCTAACCTAACCTAACCTAACCTAACCTAACCTAACCTAACCTAACCTAACCTAACCTAACCTAACCTAACCTAACCTAACCTAACCTAACCTAACCTAACCTAACCTAACCTAACCTAACCTAACCTAACCTAACCTAACCTAACCTAACCTAACCTAACCTAACCTAACCTAACCTAACCTAACCTAACCTAACCTAACCTAACCTAACCTAACCTAACCTAACCTAACCTAACCTAACCTAACCTAACCTAACCTAACCTAACCTAACCTAACCTAACCTAACCTAACCTAACCTAACCTAACCTAACCTAACCTAACCTAACCTAACCTAACCTAACCTAACCTAACCTAACCTAACCTAACCTAACCTAACCTAACCTAACCTAACCTAACCTAACCTAACCTAACCTAACCTAACCTAACCTAACCTAACCTAACCTAACCTAACCTAACCTAACCTAACCTAACCTAACCTAACCTAACCTAACCTAACCTAACCTAACCTAACCTAACCTAACCTAACCTAACCTAACCTAACCTAACCTAACCTAACCTAACCTAACCTAACCTAACCTAACCTAACCTAACCTAACCTAACCTAACCTAACCTAACCTAACCTAACCTAACCTAACCTAACCTAACCTAACCTAACCTAACCTAACCTAACCTAACCTAACCTAACCTAACCTAACCTAACCTAACCTAACCTAACCTAACCTAACCTAACCTAACCTAACCTAACCTAACCTAACCTAACCTAACCTAACCTAACCTAACCTAACCTAACCTAACCTAACCTAACCTAACCTAACCTAACCTAACCTAACCTAACCTAACCTAACCTAACCTAACCTAACCTAACCTAACCTAACCTAACCTAACCTAACCTAACCTAACCTAACCTAACCTAACCTAACCTAACCTAACCTAACCTAACCTAACCTAACCTAACCTAACCTAACCTAACCTAACCTAACCTAACCTAACCTAACCTAACCTAACCTAACCTAACCTAACCTAACCTAACCTAACCTAACCTAACCTAACCTAACCTAACCTAACCTAACCTAACCTAACCTAACCTAACCTAACCTAACCTAACCTAACCTAACCTAACCTAACCTAACCTAACCTAACCTAACCTAACCTAACCTAACCTAACCTAACCTAACCTAACCTAACCTAACCTAACCTAACCTAACCTAACCTAACCTAACCTAACCTAACCTAACCTAACCTAACCTAACCTAACCTAACCTAACCTAACCTAACCTAACCTAACCTAACCTAACCTAACCTAACCTAACCTAACCTAACCTAACCTAACCTAACCTAACCTAACCTAACCTAACCTAACCTAACCTAACCTAACCTAACCTAACCTAACCTAACCTAACCTAACCTAACCTAACCTAACCTAACCTAACCTAACCTAACCTAACCTAACCTAACCTAACCTAACCTAACCTAACCTAACCTAACCTAACCTAACCTAACCTAACCTAACCTAACCTAACCTAACCTAACCTAACCTAACCTAACCTAACCTAACCTAACCTAACCTAACCTAACCTAACCTAACCTAACCTAACCTAACCTAACCTAACCTAACCTAACCTAACCTAACCTAACCTAACCTAACCTAACCTAACCTAACCTAACCTAACCTAACCTAACCTAACCTAACCTAACCTAACCTAACCTAACCTAACCTAACCTAACCTAACCTAACCTAACCTAACCTAACCTAACCTAACCTAACCTAACCTAACCTAACCTAACCTAACCTAACCTAACCTAACCTAACCTAACCTAACCTAACCTAACCTAACCTAACCTAACCTAACCTAACCTAACCTAACCTAACCTAACCTAACCTAACCTAACCTAACCTAACCTAACCTAACCTAACCTAACCTAACCTAACCTAACCTAACCTAACCTAACCTAACCTAACCTAACCTAACCTAACCTAACCTAACCTAACCTAACCTAACCTAACCTAACCTAACCTAACCTAACCTAACCTAACCTAACCTAACCTAACCTAACCTAACCTAACCTAACCTAACCTAACCTAACCTAACCTAACCTAACCTAACCTAACCTAACCTAACCTAACCTAACCTAACCTAACCTAACCTAACCTAACCTAACCTAACCTAACCTAACCTAACCTAACCTAACCTAACCTAACCTAACCTAACCTAACCTAACCTAACCTAACCTAACCTAACCTAACCTAACCTAACCTAACCTAACCTAACCTAACCTAACCTAACCTAACCTAACCTAACCTAACCTAACCTAACCTAACCTAACCTAACCTAACCTAACCTAACCTAACCTAACCTAACCTAACCTAACCTAACCTAACCTAACCTAACCTAACCTAACCTAACCTAACCTAACCTAACCTAACCTAACCTAACCTAACCTAACCTAACCTAACCTAACCTAACCTAACCTAACCTAACCTAACCTAACCTAACCTAACCTAACCTAACCTAACCTAACCTAACCTAACCTAACCTAACCTAACCTAACCTAACCTAACCTAACCTAACCTAACCTAACCTAACCTAACCTAACCTAACCTAACCTAACCTAACCTAACCTAACCTAACCTAACCTAACCTAACCTAACCTAACCTAACCTAACCTAACCTAACCTAACCTAACCTAACCTAACCTAACCTAACCTAACCTAACCTAACCTAACCTAACCTAACCTAACCTAACCTAACCTAACCTAACCTAACCTAACCTAACCTAACCTAACCTAACCTAACCTAACCTAACCTAACCTAACCTAACCTAACCTAACCTAACCTAACCTAACCTAACCTAACCTAACCTAACCTAACCTAACCTAACCTAACCTAACCTAACCTAACCTAACCTAACCTAACCTAACCTAACCTAACCTAACCTAACCTAACCTAACCTAACCTAACCTAACCTAACCTAACCTAACCTAACCTAACCTTTTTTTTTTTTTTTTTTTTTTTTTTTTTAACGTTGGGAAATGCATTTCTCGCACGGGCCCCCTGCTAACCAGAGGGCACTGTGGGGGACTCGATGACATACCCCCTAAAACCCAACGCCTAACCCCAATCCGCCATAGTGGGACGCCGCGGGATCGCGTTAGCATACAACCGCGACGCCCCGGCGGTGGCCAGGAACGACCCCAACCCAAACGTGAGGCTGCTCGCAAGTCCACTCTGCTGATCAGAGAAGTACCCGGAGCAGCCCCACAGAACCTGAACACCGCCCACCGAAGTGGGCACTCTGCAAAAAATAAGGGGTATATGCGTATATAAGTCTATACACATATACCCGAACCTCCCACCCAAAACTGGGCAAACACCGCAAATTGCCCGAAGGCCCGCCTAATACGCCCGAAGGCCCCCCCAAAACGGCCGCAGGAGAAGAGGATGCGACAACGCCGACACTCCCCTTCCCCTGCCGCCCCCCCAAATGCCGCCATCAGCGGTGACGGCCCCGCTGGGACCGCGGAAGGCGGGGAGAAATATTTTGTTCTTCCCGCCCCCCGCGGACCCCCCCAACCCACCCAAGACGGTTGCAGAGGATAGGGAGTACGGCGCACCGTAATACCGTAGCTCCTCTTCCTCTGCATCCCCACCGCGTCCACCATCAAACGGTGGTGGCCCCGCTAGGCCGCGGGAGATAGGGACGAGCGGCGCACCGCAATACCGGCACTCCTCTTCCCCCGCGGCCCCCCTACCGTCGGCCCAGCTCCGACTGAGCTGGCTGCCGACACCCCTCGCCAGACACAGGACCACCGAAGTGGCCCCGCTCCAGCCGCCGCACCGACGGGCTAGTCCCGGCAGTGCGGCCCGCGCAGTGCCTCCTACCGTGAAAACGGCCAGAGACACCGCGCTACCTCCGGTGGGCCCGGGTGTCCGCCTGACACCCCACCCTGGCTGTTGGTCCGCGGCAGGTTTCCCTGCTACCACCCGCAGTCGTTGGGTCCCAACTTGAGCTGACCAGGCTCGTCGTCGGGTCCCAACAGTCGCAGGTGGCATTCCCCCATCCGCCACCCGGGGACGCGTCCGGTAGGAGTCAGCCTCTCCCCCGGAAAATGTGGGTCGAATTTTCCCACCGCCTTTTCGACAGTAGTACTCATTCTTATACTGCCCCAGCAGTCTACACATCACAGTTGAACTTTCCGGTAGTCTTACGTATAGTGGAGTTTAAGGGTGGTCCTCCACCTCCGCGAGTGCCCGGCAGCCATCTAACACCCACTACAGGCCCATCTGATGCTGTCCCTTCAATGCTACCCGCACCGGTCCGATTTGGCAACCCCGGCGTCCCACCATCATGCGGTCCCCACCATCATTCCGGTACAGGCAGATCGAACAACAACAGCCTTCGATCCGAATTAGCAGGCGAAGATAGTAACCGGCCAACCTTCAGCTTCCAACTACCCACCGACATTCTCAGACTTATCGACCGGCCGTACTAGTTCGCCTGTCGTTCCTACTTGCCCACCGCAACGCGACGGAAGCGGCAGACTTTCGGAAACACCATTCAGTTGCTCTTACACCCGAAGGCGCAATCGCAATTATCGATCATACATCGTGTCCAGGTTTACCCCGGTCACAAGTGTAATCTCGAACACGCCACAGTACGCTCTCACACCTCCCCCCCGGCCTGCGGAGGAAGGCGCAATCGCGTGAGTTGCCCGTTCCCGCACCCCTCTCCCCCGGCCTGCGGGGAGTGGGGCGCGTTCACAGACCCGACCCGCAGTCCGCGTCAGGGCGTCCCCCGTCGCGGTACTACGCTCGGCCACAGCGGTCCGCTATACTCACTCACTATTCTATCAGGCGTCCCCGACGGAGATAGTAAGCTTTCTAACATTCCACCAATGGCTCGTATCCCCCCCCAAATGTGCGGGAAGGGTTGTACTCGCCATTAACCACTGACCCCGAACACATATTAAATTATAAATTGCATTCGGACCGGGACGCGAACCCGGGACCTAGTGCGTGTGGTCGTACATTGCTCACCACTACGCCAACTAGGCCGTCAAAATGTGGGTCGAATTTTCCCACCGCCTTTCGACAGTAGTACTCATTCTTATACTGCCCCAGCAGTCTACACATCACAGTTGAACTTTCCGGTAGTCTTACGTATAGTGGAGTTTAAGGGTGGTCCTCCACCTCCGCGAGTGCCCGGCAGCCATCTAACACCCACTACAGGCCCATCTGATGCTGTCCCTTCAATGCTACCCGCACCGGTCCGATTTGGCAACCCCGGCGTCCCACCATCATGCGGTCCCCACCATCATTCCGGTACAGGCAGATCGAACAACAACAGCCTTCGATCCGAATTAGCAGGCGAAGATAGTAACCGGCCAACCTTCAGCTTCCAACTACCCACCGACATTCTCAGACTTATCGACCGGCCGTACTAGTTCGCCTGTCGTTCCTACTTGCCCACCGCAACGCGACGGAAGCGGCAGACTTTCGGAAACACCATTCAGTTGCTCTTACACCCGAAGGCGCAATCGCAATTATCGATCATACATCGTGTCCAGGTTTACCCCGGTCACAAGTGTAATCTCGAACACGCCACAGTACGCTCTCACACCTCCCCCCCGGCCTGCGGAGGAAGGCGCAATCGCGTGAGTTGCCCGTTCCCGCACCCCTCTCCCCCGGCCTGCGGGGAGTGGGGCGCGTTCACAGACCCGACCCGCAGTCCGCGTCAGGGCGTCCCCCGTCGCGGTACTACGCTCGGCCACAGCGGTCCGCTATACTCACTCACTATTCTATCAGGCGTCCCCGACGGAGATAGTAAGCTTTCTAACATTCCACCAATGGCTCGTATCCCCCCCCAAATGTGCGGGAAGGGTTGTACTCGCCATTAACCACTGACCCCGAACACATATTAAATTATAAATTGCATTCGGACCGGGACGCGAACCCGGGACCTAGTGCGTGTGGTCGTACATTGCTCACCACTACGCCAACTAGGCCGTCAAAATGTGGGTCGAATTTTCCCACCGCCTTTCGACAGTAGTACTCATTCTTATACTGCCCCAGCAGTCTACACATCACAGTTGAACTTTCCGGCTAGTCTTACGAATTAGTGGAGTTTAAGGGTGGTCGTCCACCTCCGCGAGTGCCCGGCAGCCATCTAACACCCACTACAGGCCCATCTGATGCTGTCCCTTCGATGCTACCCGCACCGGTCCGATTTGGCAACCCCGGCGTCCCACCATCATGCGGTCCCCACCATCATTCCGGTACAGGCAGATCGAACAACAACAGCCTTCGATCCGAATTAGCAGGCGAATCTAGTTCCCGGCCAACCTTCGGCTTCCAACTACCCACCGACTTTCTCAGACTTATCGACCGGCCGTACTAGTTCGCCTGTCGTTCCTACTTGCCCACCGCAACGCGACGGAAGCGGCAGACTTTCGGAAACACCATACAAGTTGCTCTTACACCCGAAGGCGCAATCGCAATTATCGATCATACCTCGTGTCCAGGTTTACCCCGGTCACAAGTGTAATCTCGAACACGCCACAGTACGCTCTCACACCTCCCCCCCGGCCTGCGGAGGAAGGCGCAATCGCGTGAGTTTTGCCCGTTCCCGCACCCCTCTCCCCCGGCCTGCGGGGAGTGGGGCGCGTTCACAGACCCGACCCGCAGTCCGCGTCAGGGCGTCCCCCGTCGCGGTACTACGCTCGGCCACAGCGGTCCGCTATACTCACTCACTATTCTATCAGGCGTCCCCGACGGAGATAGTAAGCTTTTCTAACATTCCACCAATGGCTCGTATCCCCCCCCAAATGTGCGGGAAGGGTTGTACTCGCCATTAACCACTGACCCCGAACACATATTAAATTATAAATTGCATTCGGACCGGGACGCGAACCCGGGACCTAGTGCGTGTGGTCGTACATTGCTAAAATGTGGGTCGAATTTTCCCACCGCCTTTCGACAGTAGTACTCATTCTTATACTGCCCCAGCAGTCTACACATCACAGTTGAACTTTCCGGTAGTCTTACGTATAGTGGAGTTTAAGGGTGGTCCTCCACCTCCGCGAGTGCCCGGCAGCCATCTAACACCCACTACAGGCCCATCTGATGCTGTCCCTTCAATGCTACCCGCACCGGTCCGATTTGGCAACCCCGGCGTCCCACCATCATGCGGTCCCCACCATCATTCCGGTACAGGCAGATCGAACAACAACAGCCTTCGATCCGAATTAGCAGGCGAAGATAGTAACCGGCCAACCTTCAGCTTCCAACTACCCACCGACATTCTCAGACTTATCGACCGGCCGTACTAGTTCGCCTGTCGTTCCTACTTGCCCACCGCAACGCGACGGAAGCGGCAGACTTTCGGAAACACCATTCAGTTGCTCTTACACCCGAAGGCGCAATCGCAATTATCGATCATACATCGTGTCCAGGTTTACCCCGGTCACAAGTGTAATCTCGAACACGCCACAGTACGCTCTCACACCTCCCCCCCGGCCTGCGGAGGAAGGCGCAATCGCGTGAGTTGCCCGTTCCCGCACCCCTCTCCCCCGGCCTGCGGGGAGTGGGGCGCGTTCACAGACCCGACCCGCAGTCCGCGTCAGGGCGTCCCCCGTCGCGGTACTACGCTCGGCCACAGCGGTCCGCTATACTCACTCACTATTCTATCAGGCGTCCCCGACGGAGATAGTAAGCTTTCTAACATTCCACCAATGGCTCGTATCCCCCCCCAAATGTGCGGGAAGGGTTGTACTCGCCATTAACCACTGACCCCGAACACATATTAAATTATAAATTGCATTCGGACCGGGACGCGAACCCGGGACCTAGTGCGTGTGGTCGTACATTGCTCACCACTACGCCAACTAGGCCGTCAAATGTGGGTCGAATTTTCCCACCGCCTTTCGACAGTAGTACTCATTCTTATACTGCCCCAGCAGTCTACACATCACAGTTGAACTTTCCGGCTAGTCTTACGAATTAGTGGAGTTTAAGGGTGGTCGTCCACCTCCGCGAGTGCCCGGCAGCCATCTAACACCCACTACAGGCCCATCTGATGCTGTCCCTTCGATGCTACCCGCACCGGTCCGATTTGGCAACCCCGGCGTCCCACCATCATGCGGTCCCCACCATCATTCCGGTACAGGCAGATCGAACAACAACAGCCTTCGATCCGAATTAGCAGGCGAATCTAGTTCCCGGCCAACCTTCGGCTTCCAACTACCCACCGACTTTCTCAGACTTATCGACCGGCCGTACTAGTTCGCCTGTCGTTCCTACTTGCCCACCGCAACGCGACGGAAGCGGCAGACTTTCGGAAACACCATACAAGTTGCTCTTACACCCGAAGGCGCAATCGCAATTATCGATCATACCTCGTGTCCAGGTTTACCCCGGTCACAAGTGTAATCTCGAACACGCCACAGTACGCTCTCACACCTCCCCCCCGGCCTGCGGAGGAAGGCGCAATCGCGTGAGTTTGTCCGTTCCCGCACCCCTCTCCCCCGGCCTGCGGGGAGTGGGGCGCGTTCACAGACCCGACCCGCAGTCCGCGTCAGGGCGTCCCCCGTCGCGGTACTACGCTCGGCCACAGCGGTCCGCTATACTCACTCACTATTCTATCAGGCGTCCCCGACGGAGATAGTAAGCTTTCTAACATTCCACCAATGGCTCATATCCCCCCCCAAATGTGCGGGAAGGGTTGTACTCGCCATTAACCACTGACCCCGAACACATATTAAATTATAAATTGCATTCGGACCGGGACGCGAACCCGGGACCTAGTGCGTGTGGTCGTACATTGCTCACCACTACGCCAACTAGGCCGTCAAAATGTGGGTCGAATTTTCCCACCGCCTTTCGACAGTAGTACTCATTCTTATACTGCCCCAGCAGTCTACACATCACAGTTGAACTTTCCGGCTAGTCTTACGAATTAGTGGAGTTTAAGGGTGGTCGTCCACCTCCGCGAGTGCCCGGCAGCCATCTAGCACCCACTACAGGCCCATCTGATGCTGTCCCTTCGATGCTACCCGCACCGGTCCGATTTGGCAACCCCGGCGTCCCACCATCATGCGGTCCCCACCATCATTCCGGTACGGGCAGATCGAACAACAACAGCCTTCGATCCGAATTAGCAGGCGAATCTAGTTCCCGGCCAACCTTCGGCTTCCAACTACCCACCGACTTTCTCAGACTTATCGACCGGCCGTACTAGTTCGCCTGTCGTTCCTACTTGCCCACCGCAACGCGACGGAAGCGGCAGACTTTCGGAAACACCATACAAGTTGCTCTTACACCCGAAGGCGCAATCGCAATTATCGATCATACCTCGTGTCCAGGTTTACCCCGGTCACAAGTGTAATCTCGAACACGCCACAGTACGCTCTCACACCTCCCCCCCGGCCTGCGGAGGAAGGCGCAATCGCGTGAGTTGCCCGTTCCCGCACCCCTCTCCCCCGGCCTGCGGGGAGTGGGGCGCGTTCACAGACCCGACCCGCAGTCCGCGTCAGGGCGTCCCCCGTCGCGGTACTACGCTCGGCCACAGCGGTCCGCTATACTCACTCACTATTCTATCAGGCGTCCCCGACGGAGATAGTAAGCTTTCTAACATTCCACCAATGGCTCGTATCCCCCCCCAAATGTGCGGGAAGGGTTGTACTCGCCATTAACCACTGACCCCGAACACATATTAAATTATAAATTGCATTCGGACCGGGACGCGAACCCGGGACCTAGTGCGTGTGGTCGTACATTGCTCACCACTACGCCAACTAGGCCGTCAAAATGTGGGTCGAATTTTCCCACCGCCTTTCGACAGTAGTACTCATTCTTATACTGCCCCAGCAGTCTACACATCACAGTTGAACTTTCCGGTAGTCTTACGTATAGTGGAGTTTAAGGGTGGTCCTCCACCTCCGCGAGTGCCCGGCAGCCATCTAACACCCACTACAGGCCCATCTGATGCTGTCCCTTCAATGCTACCCGCACCGGTCCGATTTGGCAACCCCGGCGTCCCACCATCATGCGGTCCCCACCATCATTCCGGTACAGGCAGATCGAACAACAACAGCCTTCGATCCGAATTAGCAGGCGAAGATAGTAACCGGCCAACCTTCAGCTTCCAACTACCCACCGACATTCTCAGACTTATCGACCGGCCGTACTAGTTCGCCTGTCGTTCCTACTTGCCCACCGCAACGCGACGGAAGCGGCAGACTTTCGGAAACACCATTCAGTTGCTCTTACACCCGAAGGCGCAATCGCAATTATCGATCATACATCGTGTCCAGGTTTACCCCGGTCACAAGTGTAATCTCGAACACGCCACAGTACGCTCTCACACCTCCCCCCCGGCCTGCGGAGGAAGGCGCAATCGCGTGAGTTGCCCGTTCCCGCACCCCTCTCCCCCGGCCTGCGGGGAGTGGGGCGCGTTCACAGACCCGACCCGCAGTCCGCGTCAGGGCGTCCCCCGTCGCGGTACTACGCTCGGCCACAGCGGTCCGCTATACTCACTCACTATTCTATCAGGCGTCCCCGACGGAGATAGTAAGCTTTCTAACATTCCACCAATGGCTCGTATCCCCCCCCAAATGTGCGGGAAGGGTTGTACTCGCCATTAACCACTGACCCCGAACACATATTAAATTATAAATTGCATTCGGACCGGGACGCGAACCCGGGACCTAGTGCGTGTGGTCGAACCTAACCTAACCTAACCTAACCTAACCTAACCTAACCTAACCTAACCTAACCTAACCTAACCTAACCTAACCTAACCTAACCTAACCTAACCTAACCTAACCTAACCTAACCTAACCTAACCTAACCTAACCTAACCTAACCTAACCTAACCTAACCTAACCTAACCTAACCTAACCTAACCTAACCTAACCTAACCTAACCTAACCTAACCTAACCTAACCTAACCTAACCTAACCTAACCTAACCTAACCTAACCTAACCTAACCTAACCTAACCTAACCTAACCTAACCTAACCTAACCTAACCTAACCTAACCTAACCTAACCTAACCTAACCTAACCTAACCTAACCTAACCTAACCTAACCTAACCTAACCTAACCTAACCTAACCTAACCTAACCTAACCTAACCTAACCTAACCTAACCTAACCTAACCTAACCTAACCTAACCTAACCTAACCTAACCTAACCTAACCTAACCTAACCTAACCTAACCTAACCTAACCTAACCTAACCTAACCTAACCTAACCTAACCTAACCTAACCTAACCTAACCTAACCTAACCTAACCTAACCTAACCTAACCTAACCTAACCTAACCTAACCTAACCTAACCTAACCTAACCTAACCTAACCTAACCTAACCTAACCTAACCTAACCTAACCTAACCTAACCTAACCTAACCTAACCTAACCTAACCTAACCTAACCTAACCTAACCTAACCTAACCTAACCTAACCTAACCTAACCTAACCTAACCTAACCTAACCTAACCTAACCTAACCTAACCTAACCTAACCTAACCTAACCTAACCTAACCTAACCTAACCTAACCTAACCTAACCTAACCTAACCTAACCTAACCTAACCTAACCTAACCTAACCTAACCTAACCTAACCTAACCTAACCTAACCTAACCTAACCTAACCTAACCTAACCTAACCTAACCTAACCTAACCTAACCTAACCTAACCTAACCTAACCTAACCTAACCTAACCTAACCTAACCTAACCTAACCTAACCTAACCTAACCTAACCTAACCTAACCTAACCTAACCTAACCTAACCTAACCTAACCTAACCTAACCTAACCTAACCTAACCTAACCTAACCTAACCTAACCTAACCTAACCTAACCTAACCTAACCTAACCTAACCTAACCTAACCTAACCTAACCTAACCTAACCTAACCTAACCTAACCTAACCTAACCTAACCTAACCTAACCTAACCTAACCTAACCTAACCTAACCTAACCTAACCTAACCTAACCTAACCTAACCTAACCTAACCTAACCTAACCTAACCTAACCTAACCTAACCTAACCTAACCTAACCTAACCTAACCTAACCTAACCTAACCTAACCTAACCTAACCTAACCTAACCTAACCTAACCTAACCTAACCTAACCTAACCTAACCTAACCTAACCTAACCTAACCTAACCTAACCTAACCTAACCTAACCTAACCTAACCTAACCTAACCTAACCTAACCTAACCTAACCTAACCTAACCTAACCTAACCTAACCTAACCTAACCTAACCTAACCTAACCTAACCTAACCTAACCTAACCTAACCTAACCTAACCTAACCTAACCTAACCTAACCTAACCTAACCTAACCTAACCTAACCTAACCTAACCTAACCTAACCTAACCTAACCTAACCTAACCTAACCTAACCTAACCTAACCTAACCTAACCTAACCTAACCTAACCTAACCTAACCTAACCTAACCTAACCTAACCTAACCTAACCTAACCTAACCTAACCTAACCTAACCTAACCTAACCTAACCTAACCTAACCTAACCTAACCTAACCTAACCTAACCTAACCTAACCTAACCTAACCTAACCTAACCTAACCTAACCTAACCTAACCTAACCTAACCTAACCTAACCTAACCTAACCTAACCTAACCTAACCTAACCTAACCTAACCTAACCTAACCTAACCTAACCTAACCTAACCTAACCTAACCTAACCTAACCTAACCTAACCTAACCTAACCTAACCTAACCTAACCTAACCTAACCTAACCTAACCTAACCTAACCTAACCTAACCTAACCTAACCTAACCTAACCTAACCTAACCTAACCTAACCTAACCTAACCTAACCTAACCTAACCTAACCTAACCTAACCTAACCTAACCTAACCTAACCTAACCTAACCTAACCTAACCTAACCTAACCTAACCTAACCTAACCTAACCTAACCTAACCTAACCTAACCTAACCTAACCTAACCTAACCTAACCTAACCTAACCTAACCTAACCTAACCTAACCTAACCTAACCTAACCTAACCTAACCTAACCTAACCTAACCTAACCTAACCTAACCTAACCTAACCTAACCTAACCTAACCTAACCTAACCTAACCTAACCTAACCTAACCTAACCTAACCTAACCTAACCTAACCTAACCTAACCTAACCTAACCTAACCTAACCTAACCTAACCTAACCTAACCTAACCTAACCTAACCTAACCTAACCTAACCTAACCTAACCTAACCTAACCTAACCTAACCTAACCTAACCTAACCTAACCTAACCTAACCTAACCTAACCTAACCTAACCTAACCTAACCTAACCTAACCTAACCTAACCTAACCTAACCTAACCTAACCTAACCTAACCTAACCTAACCTAACCTAACCTAACCTAACCTAACCTAACCTAACCTAACCTAACCTAACCTAACCTAACCTAACCTAACCTAACCTAACCTAACCTAACCTAACCTAACCTAACCTAACCTAACCTAACCTAACCTAACCTAACCTAACCTAACCTAACCTAACCTAACCTAACCTAACCTAACCTAACCTAACCTAACCTAACCTAACCTAACCTAACCTAACCTAACCTAACCTAACCTAACCTAACCTAACCTAACCTAACCTAACCTAACCTAACCTAACCTAACCTAACCTAACCTAACCTAACCTAACCTAACCTAACCTAACCTAACCTAACCTAACCTAACCTAACCTAACCTAACCTAACCTAACCTAACCTAACCTAACCTAACCTAACCTAACCTAACCTAACCTAACCTAACCTAACCTAACCTAACCTAACCTAACCTAACCTAACCTAACCTAACCTAACCTAACCTAACCTAACCTAACCTAACCTAACCTAACCTAACCTAACCTAACCTAACCTAACCTAACCTAACCTAACCTAACCTAACCTAACCTAACCTAACCTAACCTAACCTAACCTAACCTAACCTAACCTAACCTAACCTAACCTAACCTAACCTAACCTAACCTAACCTAACCTAACCTAACCTAACCTAACCTAACCTAACCTAACCTAACCTAACCTAACCTAACCTAACCTAACCTAACCTAACCTAACCTAACCTAACCTAACCTAACCTAACCTAACCTAACCTAACCTAACCTAACCTAACCTAACCTAACCTAACCTAACCTAACCTAACCTAACCTAACCTAACCTAACCTAACCTAACCTAACCTAACCTAACCTAACCTAACCTAACCTAACCTAACCTAACCTAACCTAACCTAACCTAACCTAACCTAACCTAACCTAACCTAACCTAACCTAACCTAACCTAACCTAACCTAACCTATACCTAACCTAACCTAACCTAACCTAACCTAACCTAACCTAACCTAACCTAACCTAACCTAACCTAACCTAACCTAACCTAACCTAACCTAACCTAACCTAACCTAACCTAACCTAACCTAACCTAACCTAACCTAACCTAACCTAACCTAACCTAACCTAACCTAACCTAACCTAACCTAACCTAACCTAACCTAACCTAACCTAACCTAACCTAACCTAACCTAACCTAACCTAACCTAACCTAACCTAACCTAACCTAACCTAACCTAACCTAACCTAACCTAACCTAACCTAACCTAACCTAACCTAACCTAACCTAACCTAACCTAACCTAACCTAACCTAACCTAACCTAACCTAACCTAACCTAACCTAACCTAACCTAACCTAACCTAACCTAACCTAACCTAACCTAACCTAACCTAACCTAACCTAACCTAACCTAACCTAACCTAACCTAACCTAACCTAACCTAACCTAACCTAACCTAACCTAACCTAACCTAACCTAACCTAACCTAACCTAACCTAACCTAACCTAACCTAACCTAACCTAACCTAACCTAACCTAACCTAACCTAACCTAACCTAACCTAACCTAACCTAACCTAACCTAACCTAACCTAACCTAACCTAACCTAACCTAACCTAACCTAACCTAACCTAACCTAACCTAACCTAACCTAACCTAACCTAACCTAACCTAACCTAACCTAACCTAACCTAACCTAACCTAACCTAACCTAACCTAACCTAACCTAACCTAACCTAACCTAACCTAACCTAACCTAACCTAACCTAACCTAACCTAACCTAACCTAACCTAACCTAACCTAACCTAACCTAACCTAACCTAACCTAACCTAACCTAACCTAACCTAACCTAACCTAACCTAACCTAACCTAACCTAACCTAACCTAACCTAACCTAACCTAACCTAACCTAACCTAACCTAACCTAACCTAACCTAACCTAACCTAACCTAACCTAACCTAACCTAACCTAACCTAACCTAACCTAACCTAACCTAACCTAACCTAACCTAACCTAACCTAACCTAACCTAACCTAACCTAACCTAACCTAACCTAACCTAACCTAACCTAACCTAACCTAACCTAACCTAACCTAACCTAACCTAACCTAACCTAACCTAACCTAACCTAACCTAACCTAACCTAACCTAACCTAACCTAACCTAACCTAACCTAACCTAACCTAACCTAACCTAACCTAACCTAACCTAACCTAACCTAACCTAACCTAACCTAACCTAACCTAACCTAACCTAACCTAACCTAACCTAACCTAACCTAACCTAACCTAACCTAACCTAACCTAACCTAACCTAACCTAACCTAACCTAACCTAACCTAACCTAACCTAACCTAACCTAACCTAACCTAACCTAACCTAACCTAACCTAACCTAACCTAACCTAACCTAACCTAACCTAACCTAACCTAACCTAACCTAACCTAACCTAACCTAACCTAACCTAACCTAACCTAACCTAACCTAACCTAACCTAACCTAACCTAACCTAACCTAACCTAACCTAACCTAACCTAACCTAACCTAACCTAACCTAACCTAACCTAACCTAACCTAACCTAACCTAACCTAACCTAACCTAACCTAACCTAACCTAACCTAACCTAACCTAACCTAACCTAACCTAACCTAACCTAACCTAACCTAACCTAACCTAACCTAACCTAACCTAACCTAACCTAACCTAACCTAACCTAACCTAACCTAACCTAACCTAACCTAACCTAACCTAACCTAACCTAACCTAACCTAACCTAACCTAACCTAACCTAACCTAACCTAACCTAACCTAACCTAACCTAACCTAACCTAACCTAACCTAACCTAACCTAACCTAACCTAACCTAACCTAACCTAACCTAACCTAACCTAACCTAACCTAACCTAACCTAACCTAACCTAACCTAACCTAACCTAACCTAACCTAACCTAACCTAACCTAACCTAACCTAACCTAACCTAACCTAACCTAACCTAACCTAACCTAACCTAACCTAACCTAACCTAACCTAACCTAACCTAACCTAACCTAACCTAACCTAACCTAACCTAACCTAACCTAACCTAACCTAACCTAACCTAACCTAACCTAACCTAACCTAACCTAACCTAACCTAACCTAACCTAACCTAACCTAACCTAACCTAACCTAACCTAACCTAACCTAACCTAACCTAACCTAACCTAACCTAACCTAACCTAACCTAACCTAACCTAACCTAACCTAACCTAACCTAACCTAACCTAACCTAACCTAACCTAACCTAACCTAACCTAACCTAACCTAACCTAACCTAACCTAACCTAACCTAACCTAACCTAACCTAACCTAACCTAACCTAACCTAACCTAACCTAACCTAACCTAACCTAACCTAACCTAACCTAACCTAACCTAACCTAACCTAACCTAACCTAACCTAACCTAACCTAACCTAACCTAACCTAACCTAACCTAACCTAACCTAACCTAACCTAACCTAACCTAACCTAACCTAACCTAACCTAACCTAACCTAACCTAACCTAACCTAACCTAACCTAACCTAACCTAACCTAACCTAACCTAACCTAACCTAACCTAACCTAACCTAACCTAACCTAACCTAACCTAACCTAACCTAACCTAACCTAACCTAACCTAACCTAACCTAACCTAACCTAACCTAACCTAACCTAACCTAACCTAACCTAACCTAACCTAACCTAACCTAACCTAACCTAACCTAACCTAACCTAACCTAACCTAACCTAACCTAACCTAACCTAACCTAACCTAACCTAACCTAACCTAACCTAACCTAACCTAACCTAACCTAACCTAACCTAACCTAACCTAACCTAACCTAACCTAACCTAACCTAACCTAACCTAACCTAACCTAACCTAACCTAACCTAACCTAACCTAACCTAACCTAACCTAACCTAACCTAACCTAACCTAACCTAACCTAACCTAACCTAACCTAACCTAACCTAACCTAACCTAACCTAACCTAACCTAACCTAACCTAACCTAACCTAACCTAACCTAACCTAACCTAACCTAACCTAACCTAACCTAACCTAACCTAACCTAACCTAACCTAACCTAACCTAACCTAACCTAACCTAACCTAACCTAACCTAACCTAACCTAACCTAACCTAACCTAACCTAACCTAACCTAACCTAACCTAACCTAACCTAACCTAACCTAACCTAACCTAACCTAACCTAACCTAACCTAACCTAACCTAACCTAACCTAACCTAACCTAACCTAACCTAACCTAACCTAACCTAACCTAACCTAACCTAACCTAACCTAACCTAACCTAACCTAACCTAACCTAACCTAACCTAACCTAACCTAACCTAACCTAACCTAACCTAACCTAACCTAACCTAACCTAACCTAACCTAACCTAACCTAACCTAACCTAACCTAACCTAACCTAACCTAACCTAACCTAACCTAACCTAACCTAACCTAACCTAACCTAACCTAACCTAACCTAACCTAACCTAACCTAACCTAACCTAACCTAACCTAACCTAACCTAACCTAACCTAACCTAACCTAACCTAACCTAACCTAACCTAACCTAACCTAACCTAACCTAACCTAACCTAACCTAACCTAACCTAACCTAACCTAACCTAACCTAACCTAACCTAACCTAACCTAACCTAACCTAACCTAACCTAACCTAACCTAACCTAACCTAACCTAACCTAACCTAACCTAACCTAACCTAACCTAACCTAACCTAACCTAACCTAACCTAACCTAACCTAACCTAACCTAACCTAACCTAACCTAACCTAACCTAACCTAACCTAACCTAACCTAACCTAACCTAACCTAACCTAACCTAACCTAACCTAACCTAACCTAACCTAACCTAACCTAACCTAACCTAACCTAACCTAACCTAACCTAACCTAACCTAACCTAACCTAACCTAACCTAACCTAACCTAACCTAACCTAACCTAACCTAACCTAACCTAACCTAACCTAACCTAACCTAACCTAACCTAACCTAACCTAACCTAACCTAACCTAACCTAACCTAACCTAACCTAACCTAACCTAACCTAACCTAACCTAACCTAACCTAACCTAACCTAACCTAACCTAACCTAACCTAACCTAACCTAACCTAACCTAACCTAACCTAACCTAACCTAACCTAACCTAACCTAACCTAACCTAACCTAACCTAACCTAACCTAACCTAACCTAACCTAACCTAACCTAACCTAACCTAACCTAACCTAACCTAACCTAACCTAACCTAACCTAACCTAACCTAACCTAACCTAACCTAACCTAACCTAACCTAACCTAACCTAACCTAACCTAACCTAACCTAACCTAACCTAACCTAACCTAACCTAACCTAACCTAACCTAACCTAACCTAACCTAACCTAACCTAACCTAACCTAACCTAACCTAACCTAACCTAACCTAACCTAACCTAACCTAACCTAACCTAACCTAACCTAACCTAACCTAACCTAACCTAACCTAACCTAACCTAACCTAACCTAACCTAACCTAACCTAACCTAACCTAACCTAACCTAACCTAACCTAACCTAACCTAACCTAACCTAACCTAACCTAACCTAACCTAACCTAACCTAACCTAACCTAACCTAACCTAACCTAACCTAACCTAACCTAACCTAACCTAACCTAACCTAACCTAACCTAACCTAACCTAACCTAACCTAACCTAACCTAACCTAACCTAACCTAACCTAACCTAACCTAACCTAACCTAACCTAACCTAACCTAACCTAACCTAACCTAACCTAACCTAACCTAACCTAACCTAACCTAACCTAACCTAACCTAACCTAACCTAACCTAACCTAACCTAACCTAACCTAACCTAACCTAACCTAACCTAACCTAACCTAACCTAACCTAACCTAACCTAACCTAACCTAACCTAACCTAACCTAACCTAACCTAACCTAACCTAACCTAACCTAACCTAACCTAACCTAACCTAACCTAACCTAACCTAACCTAACCTAACCTAACCTAACCTAACCTAACCTAACCTAACCTAACCTAACCTAACCTAACCTAACCTAACCTAACCTAACCTAACCTAACCTAACCTAACCTAACCTAACCTAACCTAACCTAACCTAACCTAACCTAACCTAACCTAACCTAACCTAACCTAACCTAACCTAACCTAACCTAACCTAACCTAACCTAACCTAACCTAACCTAACCTAACCTAACCTAACCTAACCTAACCTAACCTAACCTAACCTAACCTAACCTAACCTAACCTAACCTAACCTAACCTAACCTAACCTAACCTAACCTAACCTAACCTAACCTAACCTAACCTAACCTAACCTAACCTAACCTAACCTAACCTAACCTAACCTAACCTAACCTAACCTAACCTAACCTAACCTAACCTAACCTAACCTAACCTAACCTAACCTAACCTAACCTAACCTAACCTAACCTAACCTAACCTAACCTAACCTAACCTAACCTAACCTAACCTAACCTAACCTAACCTAACCTAACCTAACCTAACCTAACCTAACCTAACCTAACCTAACCTAACCTAACCTAACCTAACCTAACCTAACCTAACCTAACCTAACCTAACCTAACCTAACCTAACCTAACCTAACCTAACCTAACCTAACCTAACCTAACCTAACCTAACCTAACCTAACCTAACCTAACCTAACCTAACCTAACCTAACCTAACCTAACCTAACCTAACCTAACCTAACCTAACCTAACCTAACCTAACCTAACCTAACCTAACCTAACCTAACCTAACCTAACCTAACCTAACCTAACCTAACCTAACCTAACCTAACCTAACCTAACCTAACCTAACCTAACCTAACCTAACCTAACCTAACCTAACCTAACCTAACCTAACCTAACCTAACCTAACCTAACCTAACCTAACCTAACCTAACCTAACCTAACCTAACCTAACCTAACCTAACCTAACCTAACCTAACCTAACCTAACCTAACCTAACCTAACCTAACCTAACCTAACCTAACCTAACCTAACCTAACCTAACCTAACCTAACCTAACCTAACCTAACCTAACCTAACCTAACCTAACCTAACCTAACCTAACCTAACCTAACCTAACCTAACCTAACCTAACCTAACCTAACCTAACCTAACCTAACCTAACCTAACCTAACCTAACCTAACCTAACCTAACCTAACCTAACCTAACCTAACCTAACCTAACCTAACCTAACCTAACCTAACCTAACCTAACCTAACCTAACCTAACCTAACCTAACCTAACCTAACCTAACCTAACCTAACCTAACCTAACCTAACCTAACCTAACCTAACCTAACCTAACCTAACCTAACCTAACCTAACCTAACCTAACCTAACCTAACCTAACCTAACCTAACCTAACCTAACCTAACCTAACCTAACCTAACCTAACCTAACCTAA
This sequence comes from Boloria euphrosyne, assembly GCA_951802675.2. NCBI lineage: Eukaryota > Metazoa > Arthropoda > Insecta > Lepidoptera > Nymphalidae > Boloria > Boloria euphrosyne. The sequence continues at coordinate 8,217,218 of OX637899.1, read as the reverse complement.
CCTAACCTAACCTAACCTAACCTAACCTAACCTAACCTAACCTAACCTAACCTAACCTAACCTAACCTAACCTAACCTAACCTAACCTAACCTAACCTAACCTAACCTAACCTAACCTAACCTAACCTAACCTAACCTAACCTAACCTAACCTAACCTAACCTAACCTAACCTAACCTAACCTAACCTAACCTAACCTAACCTAACCTAACCTAACCTAACCTAACCTAACCTAACCTAACCTAACCTAACCTAACCTAACCTAACCTAACCTAACCTAACCTTTTTTTTTTTTTTTTTTTTTTTTTTTTTTTTTTTTTTTTTTTTTTTTTTTTTTTATAGTTGGGAAACCCTGTTACGGGTACCCCCGACTTCCCCTGGGGGTTATGTGGTGACTCTCCGGACGCATCCGGCATACCCACTAAAACCCAACTCCCAAACCCCTGCCGCCATGAATGGGACGCCACGGGATCGCTTTCGCATACAACCGCGACGCCCCGACGGTTGGCCGAAGCCACCAACATGAGGCCGCCCTGAAAAGGGCAGCCCCAATATGGGAAGAATTTACAACCATAACGGACTGCTCCGAAGTCCACCCCGACCATCCACAGGCCAGAGAGTCCCTGGAACAGCCCCAAAAAACCACGACAGCAGGAGAAGAGGATGCGGCAACGCCGACACTCCCCCTCCCCCGCCTGAACTCAACCACAGAGGGTGGGGAGAATTGTGAATTCCACCCACCCCCCGCAGCCCAGCCCCACCAGCACCGAGTCCTCCCCGACCACCCACTGGCCAAAGAGTCCCCGGTGCGAACCTAAACACCGCCCACAAGTGGGCCCCTGCAAAAATAAGCGGTGCCTAAGATCCTACTAAGCGCAGAACCCTAGGCACCTAAAACCTCCCACCCAACAAGGTTGGGCAAACTACCCCAAAGGACCGCAGGGGGCAAGGATGCGACAACGCCGACACTCCCTGCCCCCCGCGACCCACCCCACCAGAATGGCCACCAAAGGCCCCCACCGGCGGGGCCGCTCCCAGTCCACTCTGATAACAGCAGAGAAGTACCCGGAGCGGCCCCGACCATACCCCAAGACACCGCCCACCGAAGTGGGCTACCACTACCAAACGGCTGCAGAGGACAGGGAGAACGGCGCACCGTAATACCGAGTCTCCTCTTCCTCTGCAGCCCCACCGCCTCCGCCATCTTACGCTGGCGGCCACGTCAGGCCGCGGGGGATAGGGCGAGCGGCGCACCGCAATACCGGCACTCCTCTCCCCCCGCGGTCTCCCTACCGTCGGCCCACCCTCTGCCAAAGATGGGCCGACCTACATCACCAGTTGCGGGACCGCCCTCCACACTAGACAGTCCCGCCCCCAGTCGCCTACCCGTCGAGCTAGTCCCGACGGGAGGCCCGCGCAGTGCCTCCAACCGGGGTCTGTCGGCCAGAGACACCACGCCTTCCACCAAACGGGCCGAGGTGCCCACCTGGCACCCCACCCTAAAAACCCCCCCACCCCTGGCTGTTGGTCCGCGGTGGGAAATAAATTTCCCACTACCACCTGCAATGCGTTGGGCCCAACAGAGTAGGCAGCTCAGCTCTGCCCACTCCGTTGGACCCAACGCACTGCAGGTGGCGTCCCTCCCATCCGCCAACGGGAGGACGCGCCCGGTAGGAGTCAGCCTCTCCCCCGAGTAAAAGAGATTCGAATTTTCCCACCGGCCTCCACCGGTGGTACTCATTCTACCATCTCTTTGGAGCTAGGCTCCACCGTCATACCTACTAATCCACCGCAACGTCCGTCCATTATAGGCCGTCTGCCTAGGACTTCTGAAGCAGTGAACTTTCGGTCACACACCACAGAGTTATGTTTATACTAACTCACCGCCCCGTCGGGCTTAGAGCTTTCTAAACATGCCTCCAATAGCTCGTAGCCACCCCCAAATTATGCGGGGGTGGTTGTACTCGCTATAGACCACCGACCCCGAACATATATAAATTATTAAATTATGTTCGGACCGGGACACGAACCCGGGGACCAGTGCGTGGGTCGTACATTGCTCACCACTACGCCAACTGGCCCGTCATTCGAATTTTCCCACCGGCCTCCACCGGTGGTACTCATTCTACCATCTCTTTGGAGCTAGGCTCCACCGTCATACCTACTAATCCACCGCAACGTCCGTCCATTATAGGCCGTCTGCCTAGGACTTCTGAAGCAGTGAACTTTCGGTCACACACCACAGAGTTATGTTTATACTAACTCACCGCCCCGTCGGGCTTAGAGCTTTCTAAACATGCCTCCAATAGCTCGTAGCCACCCCCAAATTATGCGGGGGTGGTTGTACTCGCTATAGACCACCGACCCCGAACATATATAAATTATTAAATTATGTTCGGACCGGGACACGAACCCGGGGACCAGTGCGTGGGTCGTACATTGCTCACCACTACGCCAACTGGCCCGTCAAAAAGAGATTCGAATTTTCCCACCGGCCTCCACCGGTGGTACTCATTCTACCATCTCTTTGGAGCTAGGCTCCACCGTCATACCTACTAATCCACCGCAACGTCCGTCCATTATGGGCCGTCTGCCTAGGACTTCTGAAGCAGTGAACTTTCGGTCACACACCACAGAGTTATGTTTATACTAACTCACCGCCCCGTCAGGCTTAGAGCTTTCTAAACATGCCTCCAATAGCTCGTAGCCACCCCCAAATTATGCGGGGGTGGTTGTACTCGCTATAGACCACCGACCCCGAACATATATAAATTATTAAATTATGTTCGGACCGGGACACGAACCCGGGGACCAGTGCGTGGGTCGTACATTGCTCACCACTACGCCAACTGGCCCGTCATCGAATTTTCCCACCGGCCTCCACCGGTGGTACTCATTCTACCATCTCTTTGGAGCTAGGCTCCACCGTCATACCTACTAATCCACCGCAACGTCCGTCCATTATAGGCCGTCTGCCTAGGACTTCTGAAGCAGTGAACTTTCGGTCACACACCACAGAGTTATGTTTATACTAACTCACCGCCCCGTCAGGCTTAGAGCTTTCTAAACATGCCTCCAATAGCTCGTAGCCACCCCCAAATTATGCGGGGGTGGTTGTACTCGCTATAGACCACCGACCCCGAACATATATAAATTATTAAATTATGTTCGGACCGGGACACGAACCCGGGGACCAGTGCGTGGGTCGTACATATTCGAATTTTCCCACCGGCCTCCACCGGTGGTACTCATTCTACCATCTCTTTGGAGCTAGGCTCCACCGTCATACCTACTAATCCACCGCAACGTCCGTCCATTATGGGCCGTCTGCCTAGGACTTCTGAAGCAGTGAACTTTCGGTCACACACCACAGAGTTATGTTTATACTAACTCACCGCCCCGTCAGGCTTAGAGCTTTCTAAACATGCCTCCAATAGCTCGTAGCCACCCCCAAATTATGCGGGGGTGGTTGTACTCGCTATAGACCACCGACCCCGAACATATATAAATTATTAAATTATGTTCGGACCGGGACACGAACCCGGGGACCAGTGCGTGGGTCGTACATTGCTCACCACTACGCCAACTGGCCCGTCAACCTAACCTAACCTAACCTAACCTAACCTAACCTAACCTAACCTAACCTAACCTAACCTAACCTAACCTAACCTAACCTAACCTAACCTAACCTAACCTAACCTAACCTAACCTAACCTAACCTAACCTAACCTAACCTAACCTAACCTAACCTAACCTAACCTAACCTAACCTAACCTAACCTAACCTAACCTAACCTAACCTAACCTAACCTAACCTAACCTAACCTAACCTAACCTAACCTAACCTAACCTAACCTAACCTAACCTAACCTAACCTTTTTTTTTTTTTTTTTTTTTGTTATCGCTGGGAAATGCATTTCTCGCACGGGCCCCCCTGCTAACCAGGGGGGCACTGTGGGGGACTCGGTGATATACCCCCTAAAACCCAGCGCCCTACTCCAAGCCGCCTTAACGGGACGCCACGGGATCGCATTAAGCATTCAACCGCGACGCCCCAGCGGTTGGCCTAAAGGCCACTCCGATAGGGCTGCTCACAAGTCCACTCTGATAGCAGCAGAGAAGTACCCGGAGCAGCCCTATTAAAACACCAACGCCCACCGAAGTGGGCCCACCACACCGTCATCCTACGGTGACGGCCCCGTCAGGCCGCGGAGGATAGGGACGAGCTGGCACCGAACCGGCACTCACTCCCCCCGCGGTCCGCCCTACCGTCGGCCAAGCCCCACAGGCAAATGCTGCCGACCCCTCACCAGTCGTGAGACCACCCCCCAGCAGTCCCACTCCCAGCCGCCCCCCGCCGAGCTAGTCCCGACGGGCGGCCCGCGCAGTGCCTCCTACCGTGAAAACGGCCAGAGACACCGCGCTCCCGTCTGAAAAGCCGTGGCACCAAACATGCAATTGGCACCACGGCCGCATGCAGCCCCTGCCTATCCCCTCACTAGTCGCGAGACCACTCCCCAGCAGTCCCGCTCCCAGCCGCCCCCCGCCGAGCTAATCCCGACGGGCGGCCCGCGCAATGTCCCCTGCCGTGAAAACGGCAAAAGACACCGCGCACCTCCAAGAGGGCAAAGCCCTTACCCCCCTAACCCCTCACCAGTCGCGAGACCGCAAGCAGTCCCGCTCCCAGCCGCCACCCGCCGAGCTAGTCCCGACGAGCGGCCCGCGCAGTGCCTCCTACCGTGAAAACGGCCAGAGACACCGCGCTACCTCCGGTGGGCCGGGGGTGTCCGCCTGACACCCCGCCCTGGCTGTTGGTCCGCGGCGGGTTTCCCCGCTACCACCCGCTCCTGTCGAACCTAACCTAACCTAACCTAACCTAACCTAACCTAACCTAACCTAACCTAACCTAACCTAACCTAACCTAACCTAACCTAACCTAACCTAACCTAACCTAACCTAACCTAACCTAACCTAACCTAACCTAACCTAACCTAACCTAACCTAACCTAACCTAACCTAACCTAACCTAACCTAACCTAACCTAACCTAACCTAACCTAACCTAACCTAACCTAACCTAACCTAACCTAACCTAACCTAACCTAACCTAACCTAACCTAACCTAACCTAACCTAACCTAACCTAACCTAACCTAACCTAACCTAACCTAACCTAACCTAACCTAACCTAACCTAACCTAACCTAACCTAACCTAACCTAACCTAACCTAACCTAACCTAACCTAACCTAACCTAACCTAACCTAACCTAACCTAACCTAACCTAACCTAACCTAACCTAACCTAACCTAACCTAACCTAACCTAACCTAACCTAACCTAACCTAACCTAACCTAACCTAACCTAACCTAACCTAACCTAACCTAACCTAACCTAACCTAACCTAACCTAACCTAACCTAACCTAACCTAACCTAACCTAACCTAACCTAACCTAACCTAACCTAACCTAACCTAACCTAACCTAACCTAACCTAACCTAACCTAACCTAACCTAACCTAACCTAACCTAACCTAACCTAACCTAACCTAACCTAACCTAACCTAACCTAACCTAACCTAACCTAACCTAACCTAACCTAACCTAACCTAACCTAACCTAACCTAACCTAACCTAACCTAACCTAACCTAACCTAACCTAACCTAACCTAACCTAACCTAACCTAACCTAACCTAACCTAACCTAACCTAACCTAACCTAACCTAACCTAACCTAACCTAACCTAACCTAACCTAACCTAACCTAACCTAACCTAACCTAACCTAACCTAACCTAACCTAACCTAACCTAACCTAACCTAACCTAACCTAACCTAACCTAACCTAACCTAACCTAACCTAACCTAACCTAACCTAACCTAACCTAACCTAACCTAACCTAACCTAACCTAACCTAACCTAACCTAACCTAACCTAACCTAACCTAACCTAACCTAACCTAACCTAACCTAACCTAACCTAACCTAACCTAACCTAACCTAACCTAACCTAACCTAACCTAACCTAACCTAACCTAACCTAACCTAACCTAACCTAACCTAACCTAACCTAACCTAACCTAACCTAACCTAACCTAACCTAACCTAACCTTTTTTTTTTTTTTTTTTTTTTTTTTTTTTTTTTTTTTTATAGTTGGGAAACCCTGTTACGGGTACCCCCGACTTCCCCTGGGGGTTATGTGGTGACTCTCCGGACGCATCCGGCATACCCACTAAAACCCAACTCCCGAACCCCTGCCGCCATGAATGGGACGCCACGGGATCGCTTTCGCATACAACCGCGACGCCCCGACGGTTGGCCGAAGCCACCAACATGAGGCCGCCCTGAAAAGGGCAGCCCCAATATGGGAAGAATTTACAACCAAAAAGGACTGCTCCGAAGTCCACCCCGACCATCCACAGGCCAGAGAGTCCCCGGAACAGCCCCAAAAAACCACGACAGCAGGAGAAGAGGATGCGGCAACGCCGACACTCCCCCTCCCCCGCCTGAACTCAACCACAGAGGGTGGGGAGAATTGTGAATTCCACCCACCCCCCGCAGCCCAGCCCCACCAGCACCGAGTCCTCCCCGACCACCCACTGGCCAAAGAGTCCCCGGTGCGAACCTAAACACCGCCCACAAGTGGGCCCCTGCAAAAATAAGCGGTGCCTAAGATCCTACTAAGCGCAGAACCCTAGGCACCTAAAACCTCCCACCCAACAAGGTTGGGCAAACTACCCCAAAGGACCGCAGGGGGCAAGGATGCGACAACGCCGACACTCCCTGTCCCCCGCGACCCACCCCACCAGAATGGCCACCAAAGGCCCCCACCGGCGGGGCCGCTCCCAGTCCACTCTGATAACAGCAGAGAAGTACCCGGAGCGGCCCCGCCATACCCCAAGACACCGCCCACCGAAGTGGGCTACCACTACCAAACGGCTGCAGAGGACAGGGAGAACGGCGCACCGTAATACCGAGTCTCCTCTTCCTCTGCAGCCCCACCGCCTCCGCCATCTTACGCTGGCGGCCACGTCAGGCCGCGGGGGATAGGGCGAGCGGCGCACCGCAATACCGGCACTCCTCTCCCCCCGCGGTCTCCCTACCGTCGGCCCACCCTCTGCCAAAGATGGGCCGACCTACATCACCAGTTGCGGGACCGCCCTCCACACTAGACAGTCCCGCCCCCAGTCGCCTACCCGTCGAGCTAGTCCCGACGGGAGGCCCGCGCAGTGCCTCCAACCGGGGTCTGTCGGCCAGAGACACCACGCCTTCCACCAAACGGGCCGAGGTGCCCACCTGGCACCCCACCCTAAAAACCCCCCCACCCCTGGCTGTTGGTCCGCGGTGGGAAATAAATTTCCCACTACCACCTGCATTGCGTTGGGCCCAGCAGAGTAGGCAGCTCAGCTCTGCCCACTCCGCTGGACCCAACGCATTGCAGGTGGCGTCCCTCCCATCCGCCAACGGGAGGACGCGCCCGGTAGGAGTCAGCCTCTCCCCCGAGAAAGAGATTCGAATTTTCCCACCGGCCTCCACCGGTGGTACTCATTCTACCATCTCTTTGGAGCTAGGCTCCACCGTCATACCTACTAATCCACCGCAACGTCCGTCCATTATGGGCCGTCTGCCTAGGACTTCTGAAGCAGTGAACTTTCGGTCACACACCACAGAGTTATGTTTATACTAACTCACCGCCCCGTCGGGCTTAGAGCTTTCTAAACATGCCTCCAATAGCTCGTAGCCACCCCCAAATTATGCGGGGGTGGTTGTACTCGCTATAGACCACCGACCCCGAACATATATAAATTATTAAATTATGTTCGGACCGGGACACGAACCCGGGGACCAGTGCGTGGGTCGTACATTGCTCACCACTACGCCAACTGGCCCGTCAAAAAGAGATTCGAATTTTCCCACCGGCCTCCACCGGTGGTACTCATTCTACCATCTCTTTGGAGCTAGGCTCCACCGTCATACCTACTAATCCACCGCAACGTCCGTCCATTATAGGCCGTCTGCCTAGGACTTCTGAAGCAGTGAACTTTCGGTCACACACCACAGAGTTATGTTTATACTAACTCACCGCCCCGTCAGGCTTAGAGCTTTCTAAACATGCCTCCAATAGCTCGTAGCCACCCCCAAATTATGCGGGGGTGGTTGTACTCGCTATAGACCACCGACCCCGAACATATATAAATTATTAAATTATGTTCGGACCGGGACACGAACCCGGGGACCAGTGCGTGGGTCGTACATTGCTCACCACTACGCCAACTGGCCCGTCAAAAAGAGATTCGAATTTTCCCACCGGCCTCCACCGGTGGTACTCATTCTACCATCTCTTTGGAGCTAGGCTCCACCGTCATACCTACTAATCCACCGCAACGTCCGTCCATTATGGGCCGTCTGCCTAGGACTTCTGAAGCAGTGAACTTTCGGTCACACACCACAGAGTTATGTTTATACTAACTCACCGCCCCGTCAGGCTTAGAGCTTTCTAAACATGCCTCCAATAGCTCGTAGCCACCCCCAAATTATGCGGGGGTGGTTGTACTCGCTATAGACCACCGACCCCGAACATATATAAATTATTAAATTATGTTCGGACCGGGACACGAACCCGGGGACCAGTGCGTGGGTCGTACATTGCTCACCACTACGCCAACTGGCCCGTCATATGATTCGAATTTTCCCACCGGCCTCCACCGGTGGTACTCATTCTACCATCTCTTTGGAGCTAGGCTCCACCGTCATACCTACTAATCCACCGCAACGTCCGTCCATTATAGGCCGTCTGCCTAGGACTTCTGAAGCAGTGAACTTTCGGTCACACACCACAGAGTTATGTTTATACTAACTCACCGCCCCGTCAGGCTTAGAGCTTTCTAAACATGCCTCCAATAGCTCGTAGCCACCCCCAAATTATGCGGGGGTGGTTGTACTCGCTATAGACCACCGACCCCGAACATATATAAATTATTAAATTATGTTCGGACCGGGACACGAACCCGGGGACCAGTGCGTGGGTCGTACATTGCTCACCACTACGCCAACTGGCCCGTCAAATACTTTGGAGCTAGGCTCCACCGTCATACCTACTAATCCACCGCAACGTCCGTCCATTATAGGCCGTCTGCCTAGGACTTCTGAAGCAGTGAACTTTCGGTCACACACCACAGAGTTATGTTTATACTAACTCACCGCCCCGTCGGGCTTAGAGCTTTCTAAACATGCCTCCAATAGCTCGTAGCCACCCCCAAATTATGCGGGGGTGGTTGTACTCGCTATAGACCACCGACCCCGAACATATATAAATTATTAAATTATGTTCGGACCGGGACACGAACCCGGGGACCAGTGCGTGGGTAAAGAGATTCGAATTTTCCCACCGGCCTCCACCGGTGGTACTCATTCTACCATCTCTTTGGAGCTAGGCTCCACCGTCATACCTACTAATCCACCGCAACGTCCGTCCATTATAGGCCGTCTGCCTAGGACTTCTGAAGCAGTGAACTTTCGGTCACACACCACAGAGTTATGTTTATACTAACTCACCGCCCCGTCGGGCTTAGAGCTTTCTAAACATGCCTCCAATAGCTCGTAGCCACCCCCAAATTATGCGGGGGTGGTTGTACTCGCTATAGACCACCGACCCCGAACATATATAAATTATTAAATTATGTTCGGACCGGGACACGAACCCGGGGACCAGTGCGTGGGTCGTACATTGCTCACCACTACGCCAACTGGCCCGTCTAAAAGAGATTCGAATTTTCCCACCGGCCTCCACCGGTGGTACTCATTCTACCATCTCTTTGGAGCTAGGCTCCACCGTCATACCTACTAATCCACCGCAACGTCCGTCCATTATGGGCCGTCTGCCTAGGACTTCTGAAGCAGTGAACTTTCGGTCACACACCACAGAGTTATGTTTATACTAACTCACCGCCCCGTCAGGCTTAGAGCTTTCTAAACATGCCTCCAATAGCTCGTAGCCACCCCCAAATTATGCGGGGGTGGTTGTACTCGCTATAGACCACCGACCCCGAACATATATAAATTATTAAATTATGTTCGGACCGGGACACGAACCCGGGGACCAGTGCGTGGGTCGTACATTGCTCACCACTACGCCAACTGGCCCGTCAAAAAGAGATTCGAATTTTCCCACCGGCCTCCACCGGTGGTACTCATTCTACCATCTCTTTGGAGCTAGGCTCCACCGTCATACCTACTAATCCACCGCAACGTCCGTCCATTATGGGCCGTCTGCCTAGGACTTCTGAAGCAGTGAACTTTCGGTCACACACCACAGAGTTATGTTTATACTAACTCACCGCCCCGTCGGGCTTAGAGCTTTCTAAACATGCCTCCAATAGCTCGTAGCCACCCCCAAATTATGCGGGGGTGGTTGTACTCGCTAAAAAGAGATTCGAATTTTCCCACCGGCCTCCACCGGTGGTACTCATTCTACCATCTCTTTTTGGAGCTAGGCTCCACCGTCATACCTACTAATCCACCGCAACGTCCGTCCATTATAGGCCGTCTGCCTAGGACTTCTGAAGCAGTGAACTTTCGGTCACACACCACAGAGTTATGTTTATACTAACTCACCGCCCCGTCGGGCTTAGAGCTTTCTAAACATGCCTCCAATAGCTCGTAGCCACCCCCAAATTATGCGGGGGTGGTTGTACTCGCTATAGACCACCGACCCCGAACATATATAAATTATTAAATTATGTTCGGACCGGGACACGAACCCGGGGACCAGTGCGTGGGTCGTACATTGCTCACCACTACGCCAACTGGCCCGTCAAATGAGAATTGGTAATTCGAATTTTTCCCACCGGCCTCC
>OX637899.1:8186368-8201368 GCA_951802675.2 Boloria euphrosyne | reverse complement strand
TAACCTAACCTAACCTAACCTAACCTAACCTAACCTAACCTAACCTAACCTAACCTAACCTAACCTAACCTAACCTAACCTAACCTAACCTAACCTAACCTAACCTAACCTAACCTAACCTAACCTAACCTAACCTAACCTAACCTAACCTAACCTAACCTAACCTAACCTAACCTAACCTAACCTAACCTAACCTAACCTAACCTAACCTAACCTAACCTAACCTAACCTAACCTAACCTAACCTAACCTAACCTAACCTAACCTAACCTAACCTAACCTAACCTAACCTAACCTAACCTAACCTAACCTAACCTAACCTAACCTAACCTAACCTAACCTAACCTAACCTAACCTAACCTAACCTAACCTAACCTAACCTAACCTAACCTAACCTAACCTAACCTAACCTAACCTAACCTAACCTAACCTAACCTAACCTAACCTAACCTAACCTAACCTAACCTAACCTAACCTAACCTAACCTAACCTAACCTAACCTAACCTAACCTAACCTAACCTAACCTAACCTAACCTAACCTAACCTAACCTAACCTAACCTAACCTAACCTAACCTAACCTAACCTAACCTAACCTAACCTAACCTAACCTAACCTAACCTAACCTAACCTAACCTAACCTAACCTAACCTAACCTAACCTAACCTAACCTAACCTAACCTAACCTAACCTAACCTAACCTAACCTAACCTAACCTAACCTAACCTAACCTAACCTAACCTAACCTAACCTAACCTAACCTAACCTAACCTAACCTAACCTAACCTAACCTAACCTAACCTAACCTAACCTAACCTAACCTAACCTAACCTAACCTAACCTAACCTAACCTAACCTAACCTAACCTAACCTAACCTAACCTAACCTAACCTAACCTAACCTAACCTAACCTAACCTAACCTAACCTAACCTAACCTAACCTAACCTAACCTAACCTAACCTAACCTAACCTAACCTAACCTAACCTAACCTAACCTAACCTAACCTAACCTAACCTAACCTAACCTAACCTAACCTAACCTAACCTAACCTAACCTAACCTAACCTAACCTAACCTAACCTAACCTAACCTAACCTAACCTAACCTAACCTAACCTAACCTAACCTAACCTAACCTAACCTAACCTAACCTAACCTAACCTAACCTAACCTAACCTAACCTAACCTAACCTAACCTAACCTAACCTAACCTAACCTAACCTAACCTAACCTAACCTAACCTAACCTAACCTAACCTAACCTAACCTAACCTAACCTAACCTAACCTAACCTAACCTAACCTAACCTAACCTAACCTAACCTAACCTAACCTAACCTAACCTAACCTAACCTAACCTAACCTAACCTAACCTAACCTAACCTAACCTAACCTAACCTAACCTAACCTAACCTAACCTAACCTAACCTAACCTAACCTAACCTAACCTAACCTAACCTAACCTAACCTAACCTAACCTAACCTAACCTAACCTAACCTAACCTAACCTAACCTAACCTAACCTAACCTAACCTAACCTAACCTAACCTAACCTAACCTAACCTAACCTAACCTAACCTAACCTAACCTAACCTAACCTAACCTAACCTAACCTAACCTAACCTAACCTAACCTAACCTAACCTAACCTAACCTAACCTAACCTAACCTAACCTAACCTAACCTAACCTAACCTAACCTAACCTAACCTAACCTAACCTAACCTAACCTAACCTAACCTAACCTAACCTAACCTAACCTAACCTAACCTAACCTAACCTAACCTAACCTAACCTAACCTAACCTAACCTAACCTAACCTAACCTAACCTAACCTAACCTAACCTAACCTAACCTAACCTAACCTAACCTAACCTAACCTAACCTAACCTAACCTAACCTAACCTAACCTAACCTAACCTAACCTAACCTAACCTAACCTAACCTAACCTAACCTAACCTAACCTAACCTAACCTAACCTAACCTAACCTAACCTAACCTAACCTAACCTAACCTAACCTAACCTAACCTAACCTAACCTAACCTAACCTAACCTAACCTAACCTAACCTAACCTAACCTAACCTAACCTAACCTAACCTAACCTAACCTAACCTAACCTAACCTAACCTAACCTAACCTAACCTAACCTAACCTAACCTAACCTAACCTAACCTAACCTAACCTAACCTAACCTAACCTAACCTAACCTAACCTAACCTAACCTAACCTAACCTAACCTAACCTAACCTAACCTAACCTAACCTAACCTAACCTAACCTAACCTAACCTAACCTAACCTAACCTAACCTAACCTAACCTAACCTAACCTAACCTAACCTAACCTAACCTAACCTAACCTAACCTAACCTAACCTAACCTAACCTAACCTAACCTAACCTAACCTAACCTAACCTAACCTAACCTAACCTAACCTAACCTAACCTAACCTAACCTAACCTAACCTAACCTAACCTAACCTAACCTAACCTAACCTAACCTAACCTAACCTAACCTAACCTAACCTAACCTAACCTAACCTAACCTAACCTAACCTAACCTAACCTAACCTAACCTAACCTAACCTAACCTAACCTAACCTAACCTAACCTAACCTAACCTAACCTAACCTAACCTAACCTAACCTAACCTAACCTAACCTAACCTAACCTAACCTAACCTAACCTAACCTAACCTAACCTAACCTAACCTAACCTAACCTAACCTAACCTAACCTAACCTAACCTAACCTAACCTAACCTAACCTAACCTAACCTAACCTATACCTAACCTAACCTAACCTAACCTAACCTAACCTAACCTAACCTAACCTAACCTAACCTAACCTAACCTAACCTAACCTAACCTAACCTAACCTAACCTAACCTAACCTAACCTAACCTAACCTAACCTAACCTAACCTAACCTAACCTAACCTAACCTAACCTAACCTAACCTAACCTAACCTAACCTAACCTAACCTAACCTAACCTAACCTAACCTAACCTAACCTAACCTAACCTAACCTAACCTAACCTAACCTAACCTAACCTAACCTAACCTAACCTAACCTAACCTAACCTAACCTAACCTAACCTAACCTAACCTAACCTAACCTAACCTAACCTAACCTAACCTAACCTAACCTAACCTAACCTAACCTAACCTAACCTAACCTAACCTAACCTAACCTAACCTAACCTAACCTAACCTAACCTAACCTAACCTAACCTAACCTAACCTAACCTAACCTAACCTAACCTAACCTAACCTAACCTAACCTAACCTAACCTAACCTAACCTAACCTAACCTAACCTAACCTAACCTAACCTAACCTAACCTAACCTAACCTAACCTAACCTAACCTAACCTAACCTAACCTAACCTAACCTAACCTAACCTAACCTAACCTAACCTAACCTAACCTAACCTAACCTAACCTAACCTAACCTAACCTAACCTAACCTAACCTAACCTAACCTAACCTAACCTAACCTAACCTAACCTAACCTAACCTAACCTAACCTAACCTAACCTAACCTAACCTAACCTAACCTAACCTAACCTAACCTAACCTAACCTAACCTAACCTAACCTAACCTAACCTAACCTAACCTAACCTAACCTAACCTAACCTAACCTAACCTAACCTAACCTAACCTAACCTAACCTAACCTAACCTAACCTAACCTAACCTAACCTAACCTAACCTAACCTAACCTAACCTAACCTAACCTAACCTAACCTAACCTAACCTAACCTAACCTAACCTAACCTAACCTAACCTAACCTAACCTAACCTAACCTAACCTAACCTAACCTAACCTAACCTAACCTAACCTAACCTAACCTAACCTAACCTAACCTAACCTAACCTAACCTAACCTAACCTAACCTAACCTAACCTAACCTAACCTAACCTAACCTAACCTAACCTAACCTAACCTAACCTAACCTAACCTAACCTAACCTAACCTAACCTAACCTAACCTAACCTAACCTAACCTAACCTAACCTAACCTAACCTAACCTAACCTAACCTAACCTAACCTAACCTAACCTAACCTAACCTAACCTAACCTAACCTAACCTAACCTAACCTAACCTAACCTAACCTAACCTAACCTAACCTAACCTAACCTAACCTAACCTAACCTAACCTAACCTAACCTAACCTAACCTAACCTAACCTAACCTAACCTAACCTAACCTAACCTAACCTAACCTAACCTAACCTAACCTAACCTAACCTAACCTAACCTAACCTAACCTAACCTAACCTAACCTAACCTAACCTAACCTAACCTAACCTAACCTAACCTAACCTAACCTAACCTAACCTAACCTAACCTAACCTAACCTAACCTAACCTAACCTAACCTAACCTAACCTAACCTAACCTAACCTAACCTAACCTAACCTAACCTAACCTAACCTAACCTAACCTAACCTAACCTAACCTAACCTAACCTAACCTAACCTAACCTAACCTAACCTAACCTAACCTAACCTAACCTAACCTAACCTAACCTAACCTAACCTAACCTAACCTAACCTAACCTAACCTAACCTAACCTAACCTAACCTAACCTAACCTAACCTAACCTAACCTAACCTAACCTAACCTAACCTAACCTAACCTAACCTAACCTAACCTAACCTAACCTAACCTAACCTAACCTAACCTAACCTAACCTAACCTAACCTAACCTAACCTAACCTAACCTAACCTAACCTAACCTAACCTAACCTAACCTAACCTAACCTAACCTAACCTAACCTAACCTAACCTAACCTAACCTAACCTAACCTAACCTAACCTAACCTAACCTAACCTAACCTAACCTAACCTAACCTAACCTAACCTAACCTAACCTAACCTAACCTAACCTAACCTAACCTAACCTAACCTAACCTAACCTAACCTAACCTAACCTAACCTAACCTAACCTAACCTAACCTAACCTAACCTAACCTAACCTAACCTAACCTAACCTAACCTAACCTAACCTAACCTAACCTAACCTAACCTAACCTAACCTAACCTAACCTAACCTAACCTAACCTAACCTAACCTAACCTAACCTAACCTAACCTAACCTAACCTAACCTAACCTAACCTAACCTAACCTAACCTAACCTAACCTAACCTAACCTAACCTAACCTAACCTAACCTAACCTAACCTAACCTAACCTAACCTAACCTAACCTAACCTAACCTAACCTAACCTAACCTAACCTAACCTAACCTAACCTAACCTAACCTAACCTAACCTAACCTAACCTAACCTAACCTAACCTAACCTAACCTAACCTAACCTAACCTAACCTAACCTAACCTAACCTAACCTAACCTAACCTAACCTAACCTAACCTAACCTAACCTAACCTAACCTAACCTAACCTAACCTAACCTAACCTAACCTAACCTAACCTAACCTAACCTAACCTAACCTAACCTAACCTAACCTAACCTAACCTAACCTAACCTAACCTAACCTAACCTAACCTAACCTAACCTAACCTAACCTAACCTAACCTAACCTAACCTAACCTAACCTAACCTAACCTAACCTAACCTAACCTAACCTAACCTAACCTAACCTAACCTAACCTAACCTAACCTAACCTAACCTAACCTAACCTAACCTAACCTAACCTAACCTAACCTAACCTAACCTAACCTAACCTAACCTAACCTAACCTAACCTAACCTAACCTAACCTAACCTAACCTAACCTAACCTAACCTAACCTAACCTAACCTAACCTAACCTAACCTAACCTAACCTAACCTAACCTAACCTAACCTAACCTAACCTAACCTAACCTAACCTAACCTAACCTAACCTAACCTAACCTAACCTAACCTAACCTAACCTAACCTAACCTAACCTAACCTAACCTAACCTAACCTAACCTAACCTAACCTAACCTAACCTAACCTAACCTAACCTAACCTAACCTAACCTAACCTAACCTAACCTAACCTAACCTAACCTAACCTAACCTAACCTAACCTAACCTAACCTAACCTAACCTAACCTAACCTAACCTAACCTAACCTAACCTAACCTAACCTAACCTAACCTAACCTAACCTAACCTAACCTAACCTAACCTAACCTAACCTAACCTAACCTAACCTAACCTAACCTAACCTAACCTAACCTAACCTAACCTAACCTAACCTAACCTAACCTAACCTAACCTAACCTAACCTAACCTAACCTAACCTAACCTAACCTAACCTAACCTAACCTAACCTAACCTAACCTAACCTAACCTAACCTAACCTAACCTAACCTAACCTAACCTAACCTAACCTAACCTAACCTAACCTAACCTAACCTAACCTAACCTAACCTAACCTAACCTAACCTAACCTAACCTAACCTAACCTAACCTAACCTAACCTAACCTAACCTAACCTAACCTAACCTAACCTAACCTAACCTAACCTAACCTAACCTAACCTAACCTAACCTAACCTAACCTAACCTAACCTAACCTAACCTAACCTAACCTAACCTAACCTAACCTAACCTAACCTAACCTAACCTAACCTAACCTAACCTAACCTAACCTAACCTAACCTAACCTAACCTAACCTAACCTAACCTAACCTAACCTAACCTAACCTAACCTAACCTAACCTAACCTAACCTAACCTAACCTAACCTAACCTAACCTAACCTAACCTAACCTAACCATAACCTAACCTAACCTAACCTAACCTAACCTAACCTAACCTAACCTAACCTAACCTAACCTAACCTAACCTAACCTAACCTAACCTAACCTAACCTAACCTAACCTAACCTAACCTAACCTAACCTAACCTAACCTAACCTAACCTAACCTAACCTAACCTAACCTAACCTAACTAACCTAACCTAACCTAACCTAACCTAACCTAACCTAACCTAACCTAACCTAACCTAACCTAACCTAACCTAACCTAACCTAACCTAACCTAACCTAACCTAACCTAACCTAACCTAACCTAACCTAACCTAACCTAACCTAACCTAACCTAACCTAACCTAACCTAACCTAACCTAACCTAACCTAACCTAACCTAACCTAACCTAACCTAACCTAACCTAACCTAACCTAACCTAACCTAACCTAACCTAACCTAACCTAACCTAACCTAACCTAACCTAACCTAACCTAACCTAACCTAACCTAACCTAACCTAACCTAACCTAACCTAACCTAACCTAACCTAACCTAACCTAACCTAACCTAACCTAACCTAACCTAACCTAACCTAACCTAACCTAACCTAACCTAACCTAACCTAACCTAACCTAACCTAACCTAACCTAACCTAACCTAACCTAACCTAACCTAACCTAACCTAACCTAACCTAACCTAACCTAACCTAACCTAACCTAACCTAACCTAACCTAACCTAACCTAACCTAACCTAACCTAACCTAACCTAACCTAACCTAACCTAACCTAACCTAACCTAACCTAACCTAACCTAACCTAACCTAACCTAACCTAACCTAACCTAACCTAACCTAACCTAACCTAACCTAACCTAACCTAACCTAACCTAACCTAACCTAACCTAACCTAACCTAACCTAACCTAACCTAACCTAACCTAACCTAACCTAACCTAACCTAACCTAACCTAACCTAACCTAACCTAACCTAACCTAACCTAACCTAACCTAACCTAACCTAACCTAACCTAACCTAACCTAACCTAACCTAACCTAACCTAACCTAACCTAACCTAACCTAACCTAACCTAACCTAACCTAACCTAACCTAACCTAACCTAACCTAACCTAACCTAACCTAACCTAACCTAACCTAACCTAACCTAACCTAACCTAACCTAACCTAACCTAACCTAACCTAACCTAACCTAACCTAACCTAACCTAACCTAACCTAACCTAACCTAACCTAACCTAACCTAACCTAACCTAACCTAACCTAACCTAACCTAACCTAACCTAACCTAACCTAACCTAACCTAACCTAACCTAACCTAACCTAACCTAACCTAACCTAACCTAACCTAACCTAACCTAACCTAACCTAACCTAACCTAACCTAACCTAACCTAACCTAACCTAACCTAACCTAACCTAACCTAACCTAACCTAACCTAACCTAACCTAACCTAACCTAACCTAACCTAACCTAACCTAACCTAACCTAACCTAACCTAACCTAACCTAACCTAACCTAACCTAACCTAACCTAACCTAACCTAACCTAACCTAACCTAACCTAACCTAACCTAACCTAACCTAACCTAACCTAACCTAACCTAACCTAACCTAACCTAACCTAACCTAACCTAACCTAACCTAACCTAACCTAACCTAACCTAACCTAACCTAACCTAACCTAACCTAACCTAACCTAACCTAACCTAACCTAACCTAACCTAACCTAACCTAACCTAACCTAACCTAACCTAACCTAACCTAACCTAACCTAACCTAACCTAACCTAACCTAACCTAACCTAACCTAACCTAACCTAACCTAACCTAACCTAACCTAACCTAACCTAACCTAACCTAACCTAACCTAACCTAACCTAACCTAACCTAACCTAACCTAACCTAACCTAACCTAACCTAACCTAACCTAACCTAACCTAACCTAACCTAACCTAACCTAACCTAACCTAACCTAACCTAACCTAACCTAACCTAACCTAACCTAACCTAACCTAACCTAACCTAACCTAACCTAACCTAACCTAACCTAACCTAACCTAACCTAACCTAACCTAACCTAACCTAACCTAACCTAACCTAACCTAACCTAACCTAACCTAACCTAACCTAACCTAACCTAACCTAACCTAACCTAACCTAACCTAACCTAACCTAACCTAACCTAACCTAACCTAACCTAACCTAACCTAACCTAACCTAACCTAACCTAACCTAACCTAACCTAACCTAACCTAACCTAACCTAACCTAACCTAACCTAACCTAACCTAACCTAACCTAACCTAACCTAACCTAACCTAACCTAACCTAACCTAACCTAACCTAACCTAACCTAACCTAACCTAACCTAACCTAACCTAACCTAACCTAACCTAACCTAACCTAACCTAACCTAACCTAACCTAACCTAACCTAACCTAACCTAACCTAACCTAACCTAACCTAACCTAACCTAACCTAACCTAACCTAACCTAACCTAACCTAACCTAACCTAACCTAACCTAACCTAACCTAACCTAACCTAACCTAACCTAACCTAACCTAACCTAACCTAACCTAACCTAACCTAACCTAACCTAACCTAACCTAACCTAACCTAACCTAACCTAACCTAACCTAACCTAACCTAACCTAACCTAACCTAACCTAACCTAACCTAACCTAACCTAACCTAACCTAACCTAACCTAACCTAACCTAACCTAACCTAACCTAACCTAACCTAACCTAACCTAACCTAACCTAACCTAACCTAACCTAACCTAACCTAACCTAACCTAACCTAACCTAACCTAACCTAACCTAACCTAACCTAACCTAACCTAACCTAACCTAACCTAACCTAACCTAACCTAACCTAACCTAACCTAACCTAACCTAACCTAACCTAACCTAACCTAACCTAACCTAACCTAACCTAACCTAACCTAACCTAACCTAACCTAACCTAACCTAACCTAACCTAACCTAACCTAACCTAACCTAACCTAACCTAACCTAACCTAACCTAACCTAACCTAACCTAACCTAACCTAACCTAACCTAACCTAACCTAACCTAACCTAACCTAACCTAACCTAACCTAACCTAACCTAACCTAACCTAACCTAACCTAACCTAACCTAACCAGTCTGGCGCGAGAGCTCGTCTCGAACGCATCGTTTTTGAGACGCTCCGTACTTAAAAATACTAAAAAGTGGCTATATAAGAGCAAAAATTATGAAAGGCATACCAAAAGCTGCGCGCTTGCGCCAGCTATATGGTAGTGCTTTCATTTTTCTCATAAGTGAAAAACTCAATTTTCTATGAGCAAAATAGTGTAAATTTCATATAAAAACTCAAATTTAACTAAGTGAAAAACTTTAAAAAATTCAAAAGTGGTAGTAATAATTAACATTAGTGACATTTTAATATACCAATCGATTCGTCTAATCGCCCCCTTCACAGTGATGTACTTTAATTAGAAATCGGATATAAACTCAGTGTGTGACACGCGTTTTTCCTCGCGAAATGGGGAAAAATTGTTAAAAATTGAACTTTAAGTGCGTGCGGCGTTAGATTAATCGCGACGACCCCTAGTTTTTATTTGACAATTAAATAGTGTATAGTGTCTTCTACATACCACCTAAGTTTCAGATTTTTTAGGATTAGTTTAGTCAGTAAAATCTAACTTTTAGTGAAATTACAAGGTCACCGGAACTCTCGCTCATTTCCAAGATATTAGTGGAATATTAAAGTGTCATATATCATTGGATGCGCATTCATCTAGACATCAAATATCTGGAAAAACATTTTTGATTTTCATGGAAATTCCATGGAAACCAACAGCAGTTCACTTCAACTGACATATGAACAAAATTGTGAGTACTTTATCTTAAAAATTAAAGTGATAACCCCCAGTGATTTAGTAATAATATAATAGTAGACTTATTAAAGAACAAAATAGTGTTAGTCTTAGAATTTTAGCGTAAAAACTGAATTTTTCGTGAATTTTTTGGTGGAACTATATACTAAAATTAACTACGTACTAAAGTTGTAAAGTGGTTTTTCTCAAATTTAAGACTATATCTTCGGTGTTTTTACATATTTTCCAAATTTTCTTTGGTTAAACACATTTATTTTTAACCTACTTCTATATTATATACTTTTAATTCAGCTAAATTGTAAGAGGAAAATGCAAAATTTGGTTTCAGATTACGTAAAGTTAAAAATAGGAAAAAATCATTAAATTCTGTAACTTCGAAGTTAGTAGCCCAAATTTAAAGCGGTTTTCAACAAACTTATTATAATTATCCCCCCTACTTTATTTACATAAAATCACCCCCACAACCCTCCCCCCCCCAAAAATTATTTTTACTTTTGCCCAATTTTATTTCATAAAATACATTTTTAGAGGTCTCCCAACGTATAAATTCAATTTCACCCCCCTGAGTCATAAGGGGAAAAAGTAAAAATCCATTTCAAATTACGTAAGAAAAACTAAAAATTTTAAATAAATTCTATAACTTCTATAATAATCACCGGAATAAGAAGCGGTTTTCAATAGTCAATTTGCACTAGGCTTCTCTATCATATTCACACATAAAAACCCCCCCACTTTTCCCCCCCCCCCAAAATTAATTTTCACTTTTACCCAATTTTATGTTATATAATTCATTTTTTAGACGTTTCCTTACCATTCAACTTGGCTTCACCTCTCCAAACGACAGGGGAAAAATTTTAATTTAGGATTCAAATTACGAAATCACATTGAAAGTTTTATTTTATCTTATTTTGGTTTTAATTTAAATTACACTAATACCCATACTTATCTACGACTGACTAAATCATCAATCATGTCATCTTCAACACACTCGTCCCCTCTGGACAAGACAGTTTCGGCCGCCAGACTCAAGCCAAAAACTGTTAAGCCAGAGCCTGCAGCATTACCAGCTCGAGCAAATGAGGTCAATGATGCGATATCATATGGTAACGTAGTGCGCGCCCTCACGGGTTTCATAATAAAGAGCCTAACACCCACTGAGAAACTAAAAAGCGTCTCCGCCGCAAATAGAGATTTATCTATTATAGCGGCAAAGGAATTAAATGAAGCACTCACCATGTGGGAGAAAAATATAAACCCCAACAAGACCCAGACTACAGAAAAACAATCAAACATTACAAACACAGACTTAAAAACAATCACAGACAGTTTAGAGTCTAAAATAAGGGAATGCGTCAAACAAGAAATTTCATCAATTAAACAGCACATAGATTCATCTGTCAGCAAGCCGACGCAACCCTCATATGCACAGGTGACCTCATCACCCGCGCCTTTCAAAATTCCCAAAACTAAACATACAGCAATAGTAACAGCTAAAAACCCACCCAAATCAAGATATGAACTAATAAAATCATTTCAAGAGGAAACCAAATTTAAACAAAACACATATGCACCACACAGAGTTATACCACTAAATAATCAAAATATTGTTGTAGAATTTGATACCGAGGACGATAGAAATAATATGATTGAAAAATTAACAGAATCGACAGAATTTAAAGCTAAGGCGCAGAACAAACTTAAACCTATGATTATGCTTAAGGGAATAAACAAGAACACAAACAAAGAAGAACTAATCGACATAATAAAGAATCAAAACCCGGACATCATGGATAAATACAACGATGAAGAAGATATAAAAGTAAAATTCTACACAAACAATAGGAATATGGCCCTATATAACGCAGTAATAATGGTATCGCCGAGCATATATGGAGTCTGTATGGAGAAGCAGAGGATAAATATAGACTACCAGAGGGTGCAGGTCTCAGAGCACATACCACTACTGCAGTGCTTCAAGTGCTTGCACTTTGGGCACACGGCCAAGCACTGCAGTAACGAACTAACCAACTGCTCGCACTGCGCGGCTAGCGATCACAGCTATAAGAATTGCCCAAACAAAACAAATAAGGATAACCTAAAATGCTACAGCTGTAAGTCCCACAATGAGAGATACAACTTAAAGAATGACACAAACCACTCTGCCACAACAGCGTCATGTCCGCGCAAAGCAGCGGCGGCTGTTAAAGTCAAATATAGCATTAATTATGGGAACTAAAACTATTACCAATCAACAACAATGCAATATTATGCGACAAAAGGGACTTGAGAACGGCGTTAAAATCATACAATGTAATCATACCAACGGAACTAAGAATCGGGGGAAACATTTGCGATGCTTACAAATTAATCTCGGCAAATGCAGAAATGCTTTACATGAGATCATTGTTAACGCTCATCAAGAAAAAACAGACATTTTATTTATCAGTGAACCATATATTGGCAAAAATAGCTTTCTAAATCCCGTAAGTGGATATAGTATATATCAATTTCCTGGAGAGAGTGAAGTCAAGGCCTTGATACTGATTAAAGAGGGAGTGATCAGTACTATAGGCATGGCTGAATTCTCCACTCCTAATCTTTCTATAGTTAAAATCAATTATAAAGGTCGCAGAGATATATTTCTTATCTCTATATATATTGAGCCAAGGACTGATAATCTAAAAACTCTCACACAATTAGACAGATTCCTACAGTCTACTTCCGGCTCTAAACATATAATTTGTGGTGATTTCAATGGTTGGCATACCATATGGGGCTCAACTAAATGTAACAGTAGAGGCACTAAAATTTTTGATTTAATAAATAACCACAATTTAAACATATGTAATTCTGGAAACACTCCCACTTTTGAGACGGTCACACATGGTGTGTACAGAACCTCAATTGTGGACCTAACTCTAAACAGTCATCCTCATATAATAAGCATTAATAATTGGGAAGTTGATCCTAAATTATGCCCCTCTTCAGACCATAATTCTATACGTTTCCTTATCTCAGCCGACCCTTTATGTCATTCAAAAAACATCAAACTGACAACTTTTCGCTATGACACCTCTAATGTTAATTGGGATCTTCTATCCTCAGAATTCATTAAACTCATATCTGAAAAATTAGATTCTAATGTAGACTTTTGCACCCTCCAGACTGATGACCTCGAAAACTATATTAAAGAAATGACCACTGCAATACAAAATACATGTGATCTATTACTACCTAGGAAATCACGACCTAAGTACAGTATCCCTTGGTGGAATGACCACTTGGAACAAATGAAAAAGCTTGTCATTCAAAATCATCATAAAATAAGTAAGCATGTCCGACGAAAACTGCCAATAGATGACTTACTTGTAGAGAGAGATACCCTTAAATCTGACTATTCGAATGCTATTCGTAAGGCCTCTACTGATAACTTTAAAGAATTCTGCAACTTACAAAAGAAGGAGGATGTATACTCTGTTACTAATCGATTAATTAAAACCAAACCTATTAAACAGTCTCCCTCAACACTTAAACTTGATGATGGTACTTACACTACTAATTCATTTGATACTGCCACCGCCTTACTTAACAGATTTTATCCTGACGACACACATGACTTAACTGACAGACAAAAATCTTTACGATCTTCAATACAATCACCCATAAACACCTTAGATGACCCCCCATTTACTCACATTGAAATTATAACATGTCTTAAAGATATGAACCATAAAAAAGCGCCTGGAACAGATCATTTAACATCTGATATTATTAAATTATTTGCTGAATCATTTCCCAATCTTATAACCAATCTTTTGAACAGATGTTTCCACCTTGGATACTTTCCTAAAAAGTGGAAAGAAGCATATGCTAAAATCATACCAAAACTCAATAGGACTGATTACACTGATTGCTCATCGTATCGACCAATAGGGCTTATCGACGTCTTGGGTAAATTGTATGAGAAGCTACTGATGACTAGACTAACTTACCACATAAATAGCAATAATTTCAATTGTCACAAACAATATGGATTCAAACAACAGACTGGATCGGTACAAGCTTTACGCGGTGCGCTTGACGTTGTCGATATGGCTAAGCAAGCAAAACAGCATATCATTATTGTTTCTTTGGACATTAAAGCTGCTTTCGACAACGCCTGGTGGCCTGCGATTTTCAGTAGACTTCGTTTCATTGACTGCCCTCGTAATATTTATAATACACTGTTAAGTTATATAAAGGATAGGAAGGTTAATTTGGTATTTGCTGATTGCCGTGTTGAAAAGAACTTGACTAGGGGTTGCGTACAGGGTTCGGTCTGCGGGCCGTCCTTGTTTAATTTGCTTCTCGACGAATTACTATGTTCTGCGTTTCCTTTGGGGTGTCATCTGCAGGCCTATGCGGATGACGTATTACTAATCA
>OX637899.1:8171368-8176368 GCA_951802675.2 Boloria euphrosyne | reverse complement strand
CTAACCTAACCTAACCTAACCTAACCTAACCTAACCTAACCTAACCTAACCTAACCTAACCTAACCTAACCTAACCTAACCTAACCTAACCTAACCTAACCTAACCTAACCTAACCTAACCTAACCTAACCTAACCTAACCTAACCTAACCTAACCTAACCTAACCTAACCTAACCTAACCTAACCTAACCTAACCTAACCTAACCTAACCTAACCTAACCTAACCTAACCTAACCTAACCTAACCTAACCTAACCTAACCTAACCTAACCTAACCTAACCTAACCTAACCTAACCTAACCTAACCTAACCTAACCTAACCTAACCTAACCTAACCTAACCTAACCTAACCTAACCTAACCTAACCTAACCTAACCTAACCTAACCTAACCTAACCTAACCTAACCTAACCTAACCTAACCTAACCTAACCTAACCTAACCTAACCTAACCTAACCTAACCTAACCTAACCTAACCTAACCTAACCTAACCTAACCTAACCTAACCTAACCTAACCTAACCTAACCTAACCTAACCTAACCTAACCTAACCTAACCTAACCTAACCTAACCTAACCTAACCTAACCTAACCTAACCTAACCTAACCTAACCTAACCTAACCTAACCTAACCTAACCTAACCTAACCTAACCTAACCTAACCTAACCTAACCTAACCTAACCTAACCTAACCTAACCTAACCTAACCTAACCTAACCTAACCTAACCTAACCTAACCTAACCTAACCTAACCTAACCTAACCTAACCTAACCTAACCTAACCTAACCTAACCTAACCTAACCTAACCTAACCTAACCTAACCTAACCTAACCTAACCTAACCTAACCTAACCTAACCTAACCTAACCTAACCTAACCTAACCTAACCTAACCTAACCTAACCTAACCTAACCTAACCTAACCTAACCTAACCTAACCTAACCTAACCTAACCTAACCTAACCTAACCTAACCTAACCTAACCTAACCTAACCTAACCTAACCTAACCTAACCTAACCTAACCTAACCTAACCTAACCTAACCTAACCTAACCTAACCTAACCTAACCTAACCTAACCTAACCTAACCTAACCTAACCTAACCTAACCTAACCTAACCTAACCTAACCTAACCTAACCTAACCTAACCTAACCTAACCTAACCTAACCTAACCTAACCTAACCTAACCTAACCTAACCTAACCTAACCTAACCTAACCTAACCTAACCTAACCTAACCTAACCTAACCTAACCTAACCTAACCTAACCTAACCTAACCTAACCTAACCTAACCTAACCTAACCTAACCTAACCTAACCTAACCTAACCTAACCTAACCTAACCTAACCTAACCTAACCTAACCTAACCTAACCTAACCTAACCTAACCTAACCTAACCTAACCTAACCTAACCTAACCTAACCTAACCTAACCTAACCTAACCTAACCTAACCTAACCTAACCTAACCTAACCTAACCTAACCTAACCTAACCTAACCTAACCTAACCTAACCTAACCTAACCTAACCTAACCTAACCTAACCTAACCTAACCTAACCTAACCTAACCTAACCTAACCTAACCTAACCTAACCTAACCTAACCTAACCTAACCTAACCTAACCTAACCTAACCTAACCTAACCTAACCTAACCTAACCTAACCTAACCTAACCTAACCTAACCTAACCTAACCTAACCTAACCTAACCTAACCTAACCTAACCTAACCTAACCTAACCTAACCTAACCTAACCTAACCTAACCTAACCTAACCTAACCTAACCTAACCTAACCTAACCTAACCTAACCTAACCTAACCTAACCTAACCTAACCTAACCTAACCTAACCTAACCTAACCTAACCTAACCTAACCTAACCTAACCTAACCTAACCTAACCTAACCTAACCTAACCTAACCTAACCTAACCTAACCTAACCTAACCTAACCTAACCTAACCTAACCTAACCTAACCTAACCTAACCTAACCTAACCTAACCTAACCTAACCTAACCTAACCTAACCTAACCTAACCTAACCTAACCTAACCTAACCTAACCTAACCTAACCTAACCTAACCTAACCTAACCTAACCTAACCTAACCTAACCTAACCTAACCTAACCTAACCTAACCTAACCTAACCTAACCTAACCTAACCTAACCTAACCTAACCTAACCTAACCTAACCTAACCTAACCTAACCTAACCTAACCTAACCTAACCTAACCTAACCTAACCTAACCTAACCTAACCTAACCTAACCTAACCTAACCTAACCTAACCTAACCTAACCTAACCTAACCTAACCTAACCTAACCTAACCTAACCTAACCTAACCTAACCTAACCTAACCTAACCTAACCTAACCTAACCTAACCTAACCTAACCTAACCTAACCTAACCTAACCTAACCTAACCTAACCTAACCTAACCTAACCTAACCTAACCTAACCTAACCTAACCTAACCTAACCTAACCTAACCTAACCTAACCTAACCTAACCTAACCTAACTAACCTAACCTAACCTAACCTAACCTAACCTAACCTAACCTAACCTAACCTAACCTAACCTAACCTAACCTAACCTAACCTAACCTAACCTAACCTAACCTAACCTAACCTAACCTAACCTAACCTAACCTAACCTAACCTAACCTAACCTAACCTAACCTAACCTAACCTAACCTAACCTAACCTAACCTAACCTAACCTAACCTAACCTAACCTAACCTAACCTAACCTAACCTAACCTAACCTAACCTAACCTAACCTAACCTAACCTAACCTAACCTAACCTAACCTAACCTAACCTAACCTAACCTAACCTAACCTAACCTAACCTAACCTAACCTAACCTAACCTAACCTAACCTAACCTAACCTAACCTAACCTAACCTAACCTAACCTAACCTAACCTAACCTAACCTAACCTAACCTAACCTAACCTAACCTAACCTAACCTAACCTAACCTAACCTAACCTAACCTAACCTAACCTAACCTAACCTAACCTAACCTAACCTAACCTAACCTAACCTAACCTAACCTAACCTAACCTAACCTAACCTAACCTAACCTAACCTAACCTAACCTAACCTAACCTAACCTAACCTAACCTAACCTAACCTAACCTAACCTAACCTAACCTAACCTAACCTAACCTAACCTAACCTAACCTAACCTAACCTAACCTAACCTAACCTAACCTAACCTAACCTAACCTAACCTAACCTAACCTAACCTAACCTAACCTAACCTAACCTAACCTAACCTAACCTAACCTAACCTAACCTAACCTAACCTAACCTAACCTAACCTAACCTAACCTAACCTAACCTAACCTAACCTAACCTAACCTAACCTAACCTAACCTAACCTAACCTAACCTAACCTAACCTAACCTAACCTAACCTAACCTAACCTAACCTAACCTAACCTAACCTAACCTAACCTAACCTAACCTAACCTAACCTAACCTAACCTAACCTAACCTAACCTAACCTAACCTAACCTAACCTAACCTAACCTAACCTAACCTAACCTAACCTAACCTAACCTAACCTAACCTAACCTAACCTAACCTAACCTAACCTAACCTAACCTAACCTAACCTAACCTAACCTAACCTAACCTAACCTAACCTAACCTAACCTAACCTAACCTAACCTAACCTAACCTAACCTAACCTAACCTAACCTAACCTAACCTAACCTAACCTAACCTAACCTAACCTAACCTAACCTAACCTAACCTAACCTAACCTAACCTAACCTAACCTAACCTAACCTAACCTAACCTAACCTAACCTAACCTAACCTAACCTAACCTAACCTAACCTAACCTAACCTAACCTAACCTAACCTAACCTAACCTAACCTAACCTAACCTAACCTAACCTAACCTAACCTAACCTAACCTAACCTAACCTAACCTAACCTAACCTAACCTAACCTAACCTAACCTAACCTAACCTAACCTAACCTAACCTAACCTAACCTAACCTAACCTAACCTAACCTAACCTAACCTAACCTAACCTAACCTAACCTAACCTAACCTAACCTAACCTAACCTAACCTAACCTAACCTAACCTAACCTAACCTAACCTAACCTAACCTAACCTAACCTAACCTAACCTAACCTAACCTAACCTAACCTAACCTAACCTAACCTAACCTAACCTAACCTAACCTAACCTAACCTAACCTAACCTAACCTAACCTAACCTAACCTAACCTAACCTAACCTAACCTAACCTAACCTAACCTAACCTAACCTAACCTAACCTAACCTAACCTAACCTAACCTAACCTAACCTAACCTAACCTAACCTAACCTAACCTAACCTAACCTAACCTAACCTAACCTAACCTAACCTAACCTAACCTAACCTAACCTAACCTAACCTAACCTAACCTAACCTAACCTAACCTAACCTAACCTAACCTAACCTAACCTAACCTAACCTAACCTAACCTAACCTAACCTAACCTAACCTAACCTAACCTAACCTAACCTAACCTAACCTAACCTAACCTAACCTAACCTAACCTAACCTAACCTAACCTAACCTAACCTAACCTAACCTAACCTAACCTAACCTAACCTAACCTAACCTAACCTAACCTAACCTAACCTAACCTAACCTAACCTAACCTAACCTAACCTAACCTAACCTAACCTAACCTAACCTAACCTAACCTAACCTAACCTAACCTAACCTAACCTAACCTAACCTAACCTAACCTAACCTAACCTAACCTAACCTAACCTAACCTAACCTAACCTAACCTAACCTAACCTAACCTAACCTAACCTAACCTAACCTAACCTAACCTAACCTAACCTAACCTAACCTAACCTAACCTAACCTAACCTAACCTAACCTAACCTAACCTAACCTAACCTAACCTAACCTAACCTAACCTAACCTAACCTAACCTAACCTAACCTAACCTAACCTAACCTAACCTAACCTAACCTAACCTAACCTAACCTAACC